>CM053593.1:390186303-390251494 GCA_028646575.1 Pseudocheirus occidentalis | reverse complement strand
GAGCAGAGCAGGGGAGGGGCTTTACAGTGGGATTGCTGTTTTAGGGGTGGGGCAGGGGCAAGATGGGGAGAAAATTTGTAATTCAAAAATGTAATGAAAATGAATAATGTAAACAAGAAAACAAATAAAAATAAAGTTAAAAAAATAAAGTACAAGCAAATTTAGAGGGATGCAGGATTCCTGTAAAAAGGCAGATGAAATTCAGTTTTATTCTGATAATAACCATCCAAAACACTTTTATGATGGCCTGAAGGCTATTTATGGGCCAAAGATCTGTGGTGCATCTCAACTACTCAGTGCTAATGGAGCCACATTGATTAGTGATAAGGACATGAACCTAGAGAGAGGGGCTGAACACTTCAACAGTGTTCTTAACAGACCATCATCAATCAATGCAGACACCATTGACCATTCACCTTAGGTTGAAGTCAGTACCTCCCTAACTGAAACTCCAACTGAAGAAGAGGTTTTGAATGACATTAGGCTCCTTTCATGTGGCAAAGCACCTGGTGCTGATTCTATTCCAGCTGAAATTTACAAGATAGGGGATCCATCGCTCATACAAAAGTTGACTGAAATTTTCCAGCTTATATGGCAAGAGGAGGTTATCCCCCAGGAGTTCAAGGATGATTCCATGGTCCATCTCTATAAAGATAAAGGAAATAGATTGTTCTGTGACAATCATAGGGGGTCTCTCTCTTAGTCATTGTTGGCAATATTCTTGCCAGAGTCCTCCTTAATGCACTACTCCTTCACCTAGAAGATGCTTGTCTACCTGAGAACCAGCGTGGCTTCAGAAGGGGCCAAGGAACAGTTGATATAATGTTTGCTACCCAACAACTCCAGGAGAAATGCCAGGAGCAGAACAGAGGACTGTACACAACATTTGTAGAACTGACCAAGTCCTTTGATACTGTTAGTCATAATGGCAAAATGTCGTTTCCTGGAGAAGTTTATCAGCATTGTAAATCAGTTTCATGATGTCATGCTTGCCTGGGTTCTAGATAATGAACTATGCTCTCATGCCTTCCCAGTCACCAGTGGAGTGAAACAAGGTTGCATGCTTGCTCCCGTGCTTTTTTCAGCTTGAAAAACCTACAAGCCAAGACCAAAGTGGAGGGAATGTTGGTTCATGATTTTCTGTTTGCAGATGATTGAGCACTCAATGCAGCCTCTGAAGCTGAAGTGCAACAAAATATGGATTGATTCTATGTGGCTTATGCTAGTTTTGGCCTAACAACACCAAGAAGACAAAGTGCTCCATCAGCCACCACCACACCATCCATATGTGGATCCATTGGCTACAGCAAATGGAGAAGTTCTGAATGCTGTGGATAAGTTCACTTACCTTTGCAGTGTACTTTCCAGGGATGTACACACTGACAATGAGATTGACACACGCAATACCAGAGCTAGCTCAGTGTTTGAGAAGCTCCCACGAAAAGTGTGGGAGAGAAGAGGTATTAGACTAACCACCAAACTAAAGGTCTATAGCCATATTGCTGCCTTCATTGTTGTATACCTGTGAAACCTGGACAGCCTGAAACCTGAAACCAGCACCATACCAGGAAACAGAATTGCTTCCATTCAAATTGTCTTAGGAAGATTCTGAACATCACTTGGCAGGATAAAGTATCAGACACTGAGATCCTTACTCAAACGAAACTGCCAAGCATTCAAAATCTGCTTCCGGGAGCGCAATTCTGACGGACTGGCCACATTGTTTAAATATAAAACAAACACTTGCCAAAAAGACTGTTTTATGGAGAACTCACACGGGGCAAGTGTTCACATGGAGGTCAGAAGAAGCAATTCAAGGACGCTCTCAAGATCTCTCTCAAGAACTCTGGAATTGGTTGTGTGACATGGGAGACACGGGCACAGGACTGCCCCCCATGGTGTGCCCACATCAGAGAAGGTCTGTGCTCTATACGCAAAGCAGAGTTGAAACAGCTCAAAGGAAATGCAGGATACACAAATTTAGAGGGTCCATCCCAAATGTTCACATGGACTATTTGTGCCTGACCTGTGGCAGAGCATTCTGGGCGCATACTGTTCTGATATGTCACAGTCATTAAAGTCACATTAAAATACCAGCTCACACCTATTAATGAAAAATGCTAGAGGAGATGAGGAAAAACAGGCAGACTAATAAACTGCTGGTGTCCTTGTGAACTGGTCCAGCCATTCAGGAGAACAATTTGGAACGAGGTCCAAGGGCTATAAAACCAGGCATATCTTTTGATCAAGCAACACGACTACTAGGTCTGTATCCCAAAGAAATCAAAGAAAAAGGAGAAGGACCTATACGTATGGACAAAAATATATTTATAACAGCTCTTTCTGTGGCAGCAAAGAACCATCGATATCAATAAAAATATCGAGGGGGGGAGATCCATCAGTTGGGGAATGGAGGAACAAGTGGTATGTGAATGTGATGAAATTCTATGATGCCACTAATGATGAGCAGGGTGGTTTCAGAAAAAACTTGGGAAGACGTACACGAACCCATGCAAATGATGTGAGCAGAACCAGATCACCTGCACGGTTATATCAACACGGACATAGAGAGGGACACCTGTGAAAGATTTGCTTACTTTGATCAGTACAATGGAGACAATCCCAAAGGACTCATGACGAGAAAATTCTCTCCATCTGCAAAGAGTGAGTGCCAGCAGTATAATTCTCTCTCATTCTCTCTCTCTTCTCTCTCATGCTCTCTCAATGTGGCTAATATGGAAATGTTTTGCATGATTTCATGTGAATAACTGATATCATGTTACTTGGCTTCTCAGTGGAGGGGAATGCATGGGGGAGCAGGGAGAGAATTTGGAACTCATATCCTTTTTTTTTGTCAGGGGAAGGCAAGTCAGTTGGGGTTAAGTGACTTGCCCAAGGTCACATAGCTAGTGTCAAGCGCCTGAGGCCAAATTTGAACTCAGGTCCTCCTGACTCCAGAGCTAGTGCTCTATTTACTGCACCACCGAGCTGCCCCATGGAACTCAAATCTTACAAAGAGTTAACGCTAATAACAAATAGAACTTTCTGATTCTTGCTGAAGGCATCCTCATGCTCCTGGTCATTCAGGTTCACAGCCTTGGTGCTGCCCTCTGCACTCACCACGTATCCAGCCAGCTTTCTCTACACCATTTCTGGCCACTCACATATCTACCACCCCAATACAGGTTCTCATCACCTCATGCCTGGACTAGCTCCTCCTGCCTCCCGGGCCTACAAACTCCAGTGGCTCCGGTCCCTCCAGAATCAATGTTGAGTCTTTTGTCTGGCATGGCCCCATCTGTCAGTTTGGCCCTTTGTTACTTTCTGTCTCCTCCCACACTCCCCAATCACACCCTGCACTCTTATCTCCTGTCTAGGCATCTTGGATGCTTTCAATCCCAACTCTGACTCTCAGAGCCCCTGGTTCAAGCACCTCATCCTCCAGGAGCCTTTTCCTGCTCCCTTGTTTCCCCCCCCCACCCCCTCCCAGTTTCTAAGGCCTTTTCCCTACTCAATAAAATGATCATAATCTATGTTGCTTCCCCGAGAGCAGCACGTTTTTTGGGGGAAGGGGCAGTTTCACTTTCTCTGCATCCCCAGTGCTCAGCACACAGTAAATGCTTGACATATGGTTAGCCAAGTGCCTTGTTGACTGGAGGACTGCCCGGGCAAGGCCAGTCACCAAGACCAAGAGAAGGCATATTACACATTATGAAGGAACAGCAAATAGGACAGGTTGGCCTTGGCTGGACCAGTGTGCATGAAGAGGAGTCCCATCTAATAAGGCTAGAAAGGGACAACGGGGACAACCTGTGAAGGCCTCAAGGACCCAAATCACTCAGATAGGGAGTTGGTTCATCATTAAGGAGTTCTGGCGGGTTATCACCAGCACCACCAGGGGTCCAGCCGAGGATGGAGCCCAGGGAAGACTTCTCTCCTCTTCCTGCTGGCTACTGGAGGGAGCCTGCATCAACAGACATGATGGGTAGGCAGGTCCAATATGGCCTCTCGATCCCAGGGGCAAGTCTTCATCCTTATGGAATGCCATCTCCTGGCCTCTGCCTATCATGCAGTTAGCTTCCCTCCCAGCATGGAGAGGCCGTCTCCAGCCTAATGACTGATAAACACTTCTCCTCCTGCAGAGGGCAAGCAGAGGTCACCATGGCACACTCCCTTGGTTGGAGCCCAAGAGAAGCTGAGGCCATCAGGATGGGAGTGGGGTGGGGGGTGGTAAGGGAAGGATCTAATTACATCTACTGTCCTCTGTAACCCAGGGATCATGGGTGCACCTACCTGCCAAGGTCACTGTAGAGGACCCGGTATCTGTAGAGCTCATCACAAAGCCCGGCACCTCTCAGGGTGGAAGAGCTCTCCAGACAGCCCTCCCTTTATACCAGACAGAGTCAGAATTTTGGGGTGTTTGGGGGCAGTACCTTCTTGTACAATCTGGGTTAAGTATCTGGTCCCAGGCCGTGTCTGTCTGCAGCTTCTGCTAAACTTCCCCGAGATCCCCACTTCATTTCTCATGCCAACCCTTGATATGTCAAAGCCTGGGATAAGTGGGTATGATCATCTGCCCTTCTTGGCTGCCACTTCCCAGCCAGAGTTGTCCCTGAAAGGCCGGGCTGCTCTCCGTGTGGTTTTCTCCTTCCCACCCACCTGGGGTCATCTTCCCTTTTAGGCCAGGAGCACCCTGAGAGCAGGGCACATTTAGCTGAGTTTGCTTTTTGTCTCCCCTGCCAGGCCCGGTGCCGTTGCCAGGCTGGATCCCAAGCCTGGCTGTCCTGGCCAGGGCCATGTCCACACCAGACACCTGTACCATCCAGATTGGGGGCTTCCCAGGCCCCGTGTGGCCTTTGACTCCCACTGCCCAAGAATCAGATACAGATACATACGTATACAACACAGAACCCATTACAGGTTAACACAAAATTACAATCAATCTTTTTATTTGAAATTCCCCAAATTTGAAGATATTAGCCTGTGGCTATAGGCTGGTCTTGGTATAGAAACAGAATAGAAATATAGCAGACATACTTGAAAAATCTGGGCTGCTCGAGGTAAGAAAGGGTTAAATGCATGCCAGTAATCACAGTGATACTCATAGGCCTTTGAAGGTTGGTTCTGGAAGGAACCTTTTCTGGAAGCCCCTTCCCCTCCTCCAACCCTAGACTCAACAGATCAGTGGACAAGGACTTGATGAGCTCCCTGCTCCAGCACCGAGTAATTTAGGGAGGAAAGATTCAAGCCAAAGAGTTTCTTGACAGGCAAGATTTTCAGTGTAGAAAGGTTAATTCACAGTAAGGCCATCACATACATCATTAAAAAATTGTTTTTTAAAAAGGGTGCAAGAATGACTTTCAGCATTGCTGAAGACTAAAAGGAGCTTTGGATTACACTGTGTGCTAACTCTGGGGGAAGCCTCTCTGGCCTCCTGCACAGCAGAACTGCAGGATGACAACAGAGTCCTCCTCCACTCTGAGCTTCTCGTGTCTGGCCTCAATGCGCTGCCAGAATGGTCCCCATCTGCTCATGGTTTATCACAGTCAGGAGCAGGCCTGGCACCATCTGCCACATCCACCTGAAATACTGGCTGTCTCCACCACAGACAGATGTGAGCAGCAGCCTTGAGAAACCCTGCTCATCTGCCTGTCAAAGGTCTTTTCCCTCCATCCTGGCCCCCCCCCCCCCAGTGGCAGCTGAGTCGAGAGGACAGAGGGGAGGACAGCTTTCAGCCTCTGTTCTCAGGAGCACTGACTGGGATCGAGAAGCCTCCATCGGGCCAAAGAGAAGGGCTTCTCCTGTTGGGATGTTTCACTGGGTAGAATAATTCATCAGGGATTAGAGGGTCTTATTTGAACATAAGGCTCTTTACTGAAAGCATCAGATTAATGGAAGATGTGGATGTGATTTCTGAGCAGCCACGGCCCATCGGAGGAAGTCGGGCCGCCAGCGGCCAGCAAGGAGCTCCACGGAGGGCTAGTTCTCAAATCTGGCGTAAGGGTTCTGCTCTTTAAACAGCCCTGAAAAGAACAGATTAAAATTATAACCCAGTCACCGAATGGGAAAAATGAGCTCACTTGTACAGGATTTGAGACTGAGGATTCTCTCTGGCCACCAGCCAAATGGAGCAGGAAGAAGTGAAGGCGAGGGCCACACAATTCTCATTTCCCAGAAAGCTCACCCCCAAAACACAGCTGCCCACAAACATACGCAAGATGGAGGAAAAGTGAGCTAGTTGATGAATAAAGGAGACCGGAGTCTCAAAAAGTTTTGTCACTATTGACCAGAGAAATGCAAATTAAAACAAGTTACACCCACCAGACTGGCAAAGATGGCAAAACAGGCAAATGATAGATGCTGGAGATGTAGGAAGGCTGGAACACTGATGCATTGTTGGTGGAGCTGGGAACTGATCCAACCATTCTGGAGAGCAATCTTTGTAGCCAAAGGGCTACAAAATGTGCCTACCCTCTGACCCAGCAACACTGCTTCTGGGTCTGTATCCCAAAGAGATTCTAAGAATGGGAACGGACCCACACGTACAAAAATGTTCATAGCAGCTCTTTTTGTGGTGCGCAAGAACTGGAAACTGAGGGGATGCTCATCCATTGGGGACCGGCTTAACTAGCGGTGGCATATGAACATAATAGAATACTGTTGTGCTATAAGAAATGAGGAGCAGATGGACTTCAGAAAAACCTAGAAAGACTGACATGAACTGATGCAGAAAGAGGGGAGCAGGATCAGGAGAACACTGTATACAGTAAGAGCCACATTTGGCAATGACTTTGATAGACTTAGCTCTTAGTAATGCAAGCATCTAAGAATTCCAAAAGCCTCATGATGGAAAAATGCCGAGCACATCCAAAGAAAGAGTCTGAATGCGGGTGGAAGCAGATCTTCTTCCTTCTCGTGGCTCCTCCCACGGATTCTAATTCTTCTTTAGAACATGACAAATATGGAAATTTTAAAAAGAACCAAGCCAGTCTTGGGGTTCTCAGGGACCCTTGGACTCTGTCTATGGAACAGGTTTTGAGCGGTCCCCGGGGCAGACGAGGCTGGAAGTCGATGGGCAATGACTGTCCCATTAAAGCTACCAGCTCCAATGAGTTCCAAGGAACGAACTGAACTGCTCTGTTCCCAGACACCTGCTCTCCAAAGCAGCCTCTGATCAATTCCTGTAATTTGTGCACTAGCTTGTTCCACAGTAATGTGGCAATGGGATGGGGCAGGCACCCTGACCTATTAGACTGAACCTTGTCTGAAACCACCTTGGAAGTGTAGGGGTTTTTCTTTCTAGTTTCTCTTTATAAAACCCTTGAGTTAAAAAAAAAGTTTCACCACTTTGACCATGGAGTGAGCAGTACTTGTGGGGCACGAGCTGACAACTGGGATCTCCAGGTGGGACCTCTACAAAAGGGGAAGTGGAGGGAAGAAGAGAGGAGCAAGGTTGGAGAAACCATGGGGAAGAAGAACAAGGACCTGGTGCTGTGCCTTGTCACACAGTCGGAAGCTGAAAGGGCACATCCGAGAGCGGCCGGAGGACGGATAGACTAGGGACTGGAACTGGGAACCAGGGTCTAATCCCACCTGACTCGGAACTAGAGCTCTACAGATGGGGCCCAGATGGGGAGACCTTCCTGAGTCCACCTGGGGCACAAATAGGTGACATTCCCTTGGCACCACGGAGCCCAGGAAAGGAGATGGAGGTATTTCTGAGCCTAGATGAGGCCAGTGGGGAGATGTTCCTGAGCCTAGAAAGGACCAACAGGGAGATGTTCCGGAACCCAGATAGTGCCAATGGGAAGATGTTCCTGAGCCCAGACTGGACCCAGGTTGGGAGACCTTCCTGAGCCCAGATGAGGCCAGTGAGGAGATATTCCCTAGCCCAGACAGCACCCAGTTGGTGCCATTCCCCAGCCCAGATGGGGCCCAGGCAGGGAGATGTTCCCAGGGCCAGTAGGGAGACATTCCCAAGCCCAGATGGGACTAGTGGGGAGATATTTCCCAGGCCAGATGGGACCAGTGGGGAGATGTTCCGATATCGAGACAGTGCCCAGATGGGGAGACATTCCCAAGTCCAGATGGGCCAGTGGGGAGATGTTCTCTAGCCCAGACAGGGCCTAGTTGGGTGACATTCCCCGGACCACAGGGGACCCAGGTGGGGAAATACCAATACCAATGTTTCTGAGGCCAGACTAGGCCAGCCAGGAGAGACATTCCTGAGTCCAGATGGGGCCACTGGGGTGACATTCCCCAGCCTGGATGGGGCTCAAATGGGAAGATGCTCCCCAGTCCCAGGAACACTTCACAGAGGGCTCACCATAGTCACAGGGCAGCTACCCCAAGACATGCCTGAATCAGTGGACAACAGAAAAACTTAAAGTGGGTCTCACCATATTTTTTTCTGATTTCTTCGTGTCTGGACTTCATCTCTGCTCTCCTGCAAAAGGAAGGAAAGCCAGGATTGCACTAACCTTTCCAAGGTAGGGGAGTAGACCCCTGCCCCACGGCCCAAGCAGGCCGGTTGGCGGCAAACACCTGCCCAGGCTCGCCGCTCAGGATCCCTTCAAAAGGGGCCTTCATTTCACCAAGAGGCCCAAGACTTCAGTTTCTGAACATCTGGTGAACGCTAAAGAGGCAGAGCGATCAGGACCATGATGAGCGGGCATGTACCACCAGGACAGTCAGGCCATCAGGAAGCTGGGGATCTCGACATCTCATCTGACCCACAGGGCTCTCAGCCTTTCTTCTGGTCAGCTGTCCAGTCTAGTGGACACTAGGTCAGGCCTCCACCAGCTCTGTCTGGCTCAGGATACCCCCGTGGCAACTCAAAGCTTGACCAACACCTCCCTTTCTGGGCCTCTGGCCCTCCCAGGCTGGATGCTGGCTCCAGGTGCCTGCACCTGGTCTTCCTTTGAGGCTCTCCTACCACAACATTCCCCCTAGCAAGTCTTGCCAGCTTCCCCTTTCCTGGCCCCATGCTCTTCACCCCGCGGCCTCCTCTTAATCTGGGCCTTGGCTCCAGAGTGAGGGACAGGCCCTTACAAATACTTCGAGGCTAAAGAAAAGTAAAATATTTGGATCCAGCACAAATCTTGGCACAGAGAACAAGGCTGGAATGAGAGTTGTCTGTGGTACAATGTGGAAGTCTAACCCTAGGGGACCCTGTCCCTGCAATGGAGACCCCTTACCTTTCCTCCTGCCGAACTTTCCTCTCTTCTCTCTCTCTAGCAGCACGCTCCTCCTCCTTGTCTGACCTGTGGAAACCAAGAGAAAGCCGGTCACTGGCCCCAGGCCCTGGGGATCTAGCCAAGAGGCCCCTTGCCCCATGTGTCCCCCTAACACTTGCCTATGGTTCTTCCTTTTCCTACAGCAGCAGCAGCAGCAGATGGTGATGCCCAGAAGGAAGGCGCCTCCTACCACTGACATGGCGATAATCAAGGCTTCAAAGTTCACTGTAGACACAAGGATGGGAAAAGTAAAACTGGCCCCAGGGCAGCGTGCCCGAGACCAACCTGGGAGATGCTGGACCTCCTCGCCACCCAGGGCCTATCCTCGGCTCTCCCCAACACACCATGGCTGCTGCTGGCTCTCCTCTCCACAGGACTGACACCTTCTCTGTCCCTCCTCTTGGAGGAGCCCACCAAACTCCATCATCCCTTCAACAGATTCGTGGAGCAGCCCCCTGCAAGCTGGCATTCAGCCTCGGCACTTAAGCAAAGCAGCGCTCCCCAAAGGTACTACCAAATGTGATGGCCTTTTCCCAGTCTCCACCCTTGAGAGCCCTCTGCTGCCAGACTCCCCTCTGGCTGGTCCTTCTCAATCTCTTTTGCCAAAACATTTGGATGTCACACCCCTGCCCTGGGGTGTGCCCAAGAGTGCTGGCCTGGGCCCTGTGCTCTCTCCACTGTCACCTGGTGACCAGGCAAACTTCCATGGGCTTAAGCATCCTCCCTACTTGGAAGCCTCCAGCCCTCCTCTTCACTCTTGGGATACTTCTAGCCAGGTGCCATGTGGACATCCCAAATGCGTCATGCCGGAAACTAAACTCATCATCTTTCCCCAAAACCTACCCTTCTTTTCAGATGCCCCTTTTGGTTTAAGGTCATGGCCTTTATTCCCCAAACCGGCCAGGCACCAAGACCAGGCACTAGACCAGTGGTTCTCAAACCTTCCTAATGCCTTGACCCTTTAATACACCTATGGGGGTGTATCTGCATGTGGGCAGACCTGCCTGGAGACTGATAGAGCAGTGTCTCGATTCCTAAGACCATCGAAAATATGTATTTTCTGATAGTCTTAGGCGACCCCTGTGAAAGGGTTGTTTGACACCCCCCCTCCAAAGGGGTTGTGACCCACATGTTGAGAGCCGCTGGTCTAGACAATCTCCACAAGGTCCTCTTTCCTCATGCAGCCCCCTGCTATTAAGTCTTCCAATTCAGCTCTCCTCTATCCAAGCTCCTGCCAAGCACCGGGGCTGCCCAGGCCATGCCCCTGCCATTCAGACCTAGAGCAGCTCCATCTTGTCTCCAAGATAAGACAAAGCTCCGTGGCATTTAAAGCCCTCAAGGATGATTTCAGAGCAGGCACCTGGGTGCTCAGGTGCAAGGCTATCAGCCCAGAAGAAGAGATTCTAGGGAGAGGCACAAGGGACACAGAATCTGTCTAGCAGATTCTAGCAGTTGGAGGGGGAAGATTCACTGGCTGGCTTCCTCAGGCCACCCCCATTTCTGGCAACTCTGTAAACTACAGAAGTACACTCTTTCTTGGAGACCCCACAAAGGAAACATGATTTTCCTTTAAATAAATGAATTTGGTAAAACCCCTTTCAGAGTCTAGCCACCAGAATCAATCCACCACGTATGGGAAATGTCTACAGGACACTAAAAGCATTTCCTACTAGACGGAGGTTTGCCCATTTACCCACAAGGAAGGCCAACCCATGAAAATTAAGTCTGACCAAAATCAGGTCTTCCTCGGCGTCTCCAAACTTCGTTATTTTATAAAAGGTGATGGGGCACAGAGGAAAGAATGCTGAATCTGGAGGGAAAACACCAGGGTTCAAATCTGTGGTCTGCTGTGTGACCAACTCCCCTGAACCCTGGTTTTCTATCTGCAGAATGTGACATTATTTACAGAACCAGAGGCTGAGGGGGTGAAGGGGTTCAGCCAAGGTGAGGCGTGCAAAGTACTCACAACTTCTCCGCCACTCATGGGGGAGAGGGAAGCCAGCTACCACTTCCACAGCACTGTGTGCTGGGCTCTGGACCAAGGGCCTCACCAAGACCATCTCATCTGATTCTCACAACAGCCCTTAGAGGCACGTGCTATTATCACCCTCACTCTACAGTTGAGGAAATTTAGGATGGATAGAAAGGACCTGCCCAGGGTCACACAGCTAGAAAGATCTGAGGCTAGATTTGAATTCAGGTCTTCCTGCCCCCAGGTTAAGGCTGTGTGCACAGCGGCATCTTCTTTAAAAAAAAAAAAAAAAGGAAGGAGTTTATCATGATTTTTATTTTATGGTTTTGTTTTTTTTGTTGTTGATAGCTACTAATCTTACAACAGCATTCTTTTAAAATTTCATTCAAATCACTGGAGTTTGCCCGGCCCTGACAATCCGGGCTCCTGGGTTTACGCCTTTATGGATGCATTTTACTCGATACAAAGCATTACTGAAAAATGAAGATTTTTTTGTCAAATGAAAAGTAAATCATTTAAAAATGTCCAGTTTCTAACTGATGTTTTACAAATCTAGACCTTCTCTGAATCTGTCTAAAACCATGGTGAATCCCCTCTGGGTACAGACCATTCACTCTTTCATGCTAACTGACAAAGCAACAGCTTCTGATGGGGCCCAGAGCTGGAAGCCAGGGAGGGGCAGGAAAGGTCTGGGGTCTTGAGGCAAGACCAGACACAGGGCATTCCCACAGCGTCTGCATAACTGACCTAATGCTGCCTGTTTTCAGGATGGAAGCCCTGAGCGCTTGGGCACCAAAGACAGCAGTGGCTCAGGACCATGGACAGCCGCCAAGTGGCCAGAGCACAAAAGCCAAGAGCAGAAATGTAGGCCCCTGAGGGGAAATGAGCCACCAGGGACTTACATGTCCTACAGCTTAGCCCAGGGACTCCCTCGTTCCTCCAGGGCCTGGAGCCCGCACTGCCTCTCTGGCCTCAGAGTTTCCTTCTCTATAAAACCCCTTTCAGAGCTAGACCAACCCCTTATCAGGACAGACTGGCAGTCAGCATCTTCTTTCCCCACGCCCTCATCTCCTGGCCAACCTCTCAGGCGGCAGATGTCTGGCCAGGGACTCCAAATCCAAGGCTTTCCTTGGTCTCGCCAACCCCCAGGGCCTCAACAACCACTTCTGGGGAGCCCCTCCTGGCAAGCTCACTTCTCTAGTCATGGCAGTGAGAGAAGTAGGGGAGCCTAGAGCTGGGCAGGTTGCTTATGTGGGTGCAGCCAGGGTATCTCTATGGAAGACTGCCTGACACCCAGGAGCACGCAGAGATGGGGGCTGGCTAGCTTGGGGTCAGACCCCTTAGGAAACATTCAAAGCTCACACACACAGAGAAACATCTGCCTGTAGCTAGCTAAGATACAATATCTTTGGTATCTAGCTAAGATACCAATCTCCTTTCTACGAGCAAAACAGATGAAAATACTCACTTTCCTGGGTGGTTCCTGTGATGATGACTTCCCAGAGGGCAGCTCTCAGGCTCAGGTGGGCTCCACGGGTATTATGGAGCAGCCAGGACAAGTGTATGAGACAAGCTGTTCACTGACCCAAGGGACTACAGATACTGCCTTTGGACCCCTGAGCAGACTGCAGAGCAGGAGGTTCATTTAGCCCATTAAGCTTTAAAAACCATACTGTGGATGAGCCGGCATCAGGCCTGGCCCAGATTAGATCAGAAAGCCACTTCCCCTGAGAAACACACCCTCAGTGGCAGTGTCAGCCCCACTCCCCACAGCAGGGGCTTAGTTTGGAGCTTAGTTTTGTGCCTAGGCAGGCTTTGCTCTGATGTCCAGACTTCTTGGCCAGGGTCCCACCTACCCTGGGGCCTTTGCTTCATGGCCTGGACCATAGGTCTACTCCTGTGGCTTCAGTGAATGGAGGAGGAAGATACAGCAGAGACAGGAGCCAAGGTCCTGAAGGAGCAATCAATCAAGGGCCTCCCACCAGGTCTGTGGGGTGACCAGACCTGACCAAAAGGGCTGGGACAAGGGATGAACCAGCCACCAGGTCCTGCTCTTTTCTCTCCCTCTGAACAGCACAAGTGATTTTTCTAAGATGGCCCGGAAAAGCCAATGTGCAAGGCTAGGGAGTGTGGTCCTGGTTGACTGCAGAAGCCCCCAAGGGCCTTGGCTTATACCCCACGTGGGTGTCAGCCTTGCTGAGAATCCCTCTTCCCTGCCCCAAGCCAGGATCATGCATGTGCATGTCTGTGCCTCTTGTCTCTGTCACCCGCTGTTAAGGTCCATGGCCCTGGTGCTGACCCAGCTCTATACAGGTATCATCTCCCTGGGAAAAACTGAAAACCCTGTCCCCCACTTATCTGACTTCCCTGAATCCCCCTGAGGATGGGGTCCAGTCAGAAGAGAGACTCAGAAAAGAGGCTGAATTATTCTTTTTACATCCCACAAAAGCTTGAACGGTTCAAGCAACTTATATAAAGTTTCATAAAACTTTAACAAAGATTAATTCACTTGAAGACTAAAATGAAGGCCTTTCTGCTTTGAAAGAGAATTGAGAGAAAAATCTGATTCAGTGAATGCCCTAGCAAGATGCCAAGCTCCTCAAGTTAAAGCAGAGAATCTACCCAGGTCCTCAGGCTACAAATGAGGGAAAGGAACCCAAGCCCAGTGACTATGGAGCTGACTCTGGGCCTGATCCTGGCTCATCCACAGGTATGGTTTTTAAAGCTTAATGGGCTAAATAAACCTCCTGCTCTCCAGATTGCACAGGGGTCCAAAGGCAGTATCTGTAACCCCTTGGGTCAATGACCAGCTTGCCCTATATTTTGTCCTGGCTGCCCAGCCAAGAGCTACCCCTCTGGGAAGGCGGCATCACAGGAACCACTAGGCAAAGTCAGTATTTTCATCCATTTTGCTCATGAATACTTCCTAGCTTGAGTTAGCTGGCAAGGGCTGCAAGGTCTACAGGGCTGGGCTTCAAGATCTGATTCTGGTCAACACCGAATTCACCCAGTGATTTCATCTGTCTATCACTCATTTATTCAATAAGCAAACTGAAATGTCCTTGTATACACAGCACTGTACTAGACACAATGGGTGATAACCATGAAGGCCAAAGATAATAGCACTGTCCCTGCTCTGGAAGCCTGCTGGGGAGTCAGGGTGTGGGGACACAGGTTCAAACAAAGGCAGGTACAAATGGCACCAGGTCAAGGCCCAACCTTCACCAGAAAACTATCAGAAATGGTTTCTGGGACAAGAGAAGCCTGGAAGGATGGAAACAAGCGAAAGAGTCTCAGAGAGGCTTCTCTGCCAGGTGGGAGAAGCTCCAGGCTAAAGGTATGACCCCTGGGTGTGGGTGGGGAGGGGGCTCTGCACCTGAGCTGCAGAGGTGCTGCTGGGTCAGCAGCAGTGCGGGAGAAGGGCGAAGGTGCTGGGAAAAAAGCAGGGCTGAGAAGCTAAGAGCAGCTACCCAGACAGTCACGGAAAAGGCAACAGGATGGTCAGGGCTGAAAGGGCAACTTTTTAAAAAGTTGCTGTTTCCTGTCTTTGTCTCTGAAATAACTCAGGCCAGGCCTGATGGCCAATGGAACACAATCTCTCCCCATTAAAAACCATCCAGGCCAGTCTAGTCCAGTCTCCAGGAGGAGGGCTAGCTGCTCATCACTCCCTGTGGAGCTCAGGGGACTCCCAGAAGGTAACAGCACTGGTCATCTTGGAGCTAGGCTCTGGCTGAGCTTCACCGGCCTCTGTAACAGCAATCAGTTTAGCAGATACTTAGCACTTAGTAACTTAGGGCTAAGTAGGGAAGGTGTGACCCTGTTCACTGTTGAGAAGGCGTGAACTCCCCTCTTGACATGGAAGAAGGAGATTGGCTGAGACAGGAGGCCAGTGCTGTATATAAAGAAGAATTCTAGAGACAAAGACAGAATTGGAATTTTCCTGTTGGAGGAAGCAAGACTGTCTCAGCATCTGGGAGCTGAAGTGAGTTGGAATTTTCTCGAAACAGTTTCTCTCCCAGCATCTGGAAGCTGACTGAGAATTGAGATGGAGTTTTCCTGAGACCAGAATCTGGTGAAGACCACTCAGAAGGCCGATATTCCTTCTGGGTCCTAGGGCCAGCTGAACTGCTGGAGGACTGAAGAAGCATGACCGGGATAAGACTTTGTTCATGGCCCGGTTGATCCTTGAGTTCCAGGCAAGAGAAGTGGTGAAGGGTCTGAGATGTGCTGGACCCTGTGAACTTCAGTGTGTGCCAGAGACTTCCCTGAGGACTGGACAAGGACCTGGGAGCTGTCTGCTTCTGAATCCAGGTGACTGTCTGGCGGATTCAGGAGGGAGCTGGGACCATGGAAGGGGATCCAGGGAATCAGAGAGATCACCCAGAGTCAAGATGAAGAAAAGGCCTCCCCTCGGCCAAAACTGAGGTTTGCTGGACACCAAGGGGTGGAGGGTTTGTGTGGTTTTCTAATGACTGTACTAGTGATTAATGATACTTAATAATTGGGAATCTAGATTAGTGACTAAGTTAATGGCTCCCCCATGAGTGGAAGATTGATATATTGTCAATTGATTGGCTGATTAAGTGAGAAGGGTTTCCCCCTTAGGGAAACCAGATGATTATTCTTTTGTTCCTTGTTCTAAATATTGTGGCCACTATAGTGAAAACTGTGTGGCCATTCGAACATTAAGCTGTTATGGACACTATATTGTGACTTTCTGTGAGAAGATGTAATGTTGTGAATGTTATATTGTGACATATTGTGAATGTTTGCCTTGATTAATGGAATAAACAGAGTGCTGACTATTACTGTGTAATCCAAACCTTAAAAGCTGTTCACAGTAGCATTCTTTTGGGAATCTGCTTGCGCATGGCGTTACAGCTTTCCTTGACCATAAGGAAAAGGAGCAACTGGTATTTCTAAAGCACCTCAGTCCCAGGCAATAGATCCTTACAACCACCTTGGGAGATGGGTGCAATGACAATGCCCATTTTAAAACTGAGGCAGACAGGGTGGCCTAAGTGACTTGCCCAGCATTAAGCTGCCAACATATACAGTTGGATTTGTGCTTGGGTCTTTGAGATGCCATGCCAGCACTTTACCCACTGTGCCACAGAGAAGCCTCTACCAAGCAGCACCACCCCCTGCCCTTACCCTCTGTCCCAATCACTACCGCCACTGCTCTGTGACGGGCACTCCAGAGACAGACACAAAGGCAGGGGAGGTGGGCTGCGCTCTAGAACCTGAGCAGGGCAGCTGGGAAGAGCCGTGGGGAGGCCCATTCACTGTGCAAAACAAGTGGCCAATGTGAAATGGAGGAGAGGAGAGTGGCCCACCCTGCCCAGAGCCCCAGGGATTCTCAGGCAAGGGCCCAGCTCTGCTCACTTCCCAGACTCAGCTGAGGCATGTGTGGGCCAGTCTTTCCTTAAAGGATTCTGAAGCCATCTTGGAGACTGGTTAGTGGAGGCTCCTCATCACCCAAGGGGCTCGTGGTGGCTTAGGCTGAACTGTGAACCATAACAGGCACCGGAGGCAGGGGGGCTTTCCTCAGCAGAATCCATCCTGACACCCTTGCTCCCCTCATGCCCTTTCAGCTCATATCCAACGGTCCATTCTCTGTATCTCCCTGGGAATGAGCCTGAGCCCAGCCCAGCAGGCCTCCAAACCTAGTCTATCCTGAAGGTGACCACGACAACCCACACGGGTGCTGACAGAACAAAGCAGGTTAGTCGTGTGTTAGGAAGAGTCAAAGGCAGGAAGCAAGGGCCTTTCTCCACAACAGTCAGGGGAAGAAAGAAGCATTCCTACTGTGCTGGGGGGATGCCAGGTCTAGCACAGGAACCACCTCCCTGCACTAGGGGATGCTCAGGTCAGCTGTCAACCATTTGGCTCCACCTCCTCTGAGTGAAGGACCACTCTTGGGAGAGAGGGGCAATGTAATGTCATCCGCTGTCTGTCTGACCAGGGTGTCTCTGAACCCATCCCTTCCCCAGGGACACGGAGGACAAGGTGCCCAGAGTCCACCTCATTCTGGCCCTCTGCACTCGGCTCCTTCGTGCCTGGGCCTGCTTCTGTATTCCTTTTCCAGGACTGATCCTTCAACTCCTTCCATCTCCCAACTTTCACATCCCTGGCATCCCCAACAGGCAGCCTTGGCACCGCCCAGGCCCTTTGCAGGTCTCTGAGTTGGAATGAATATGGGTGTGGGCTCTGACCAGAGAACCAAGGAAGAAAATGCCCATGGTACCAGGCCTAGGTGCAGTCAGCCCAGCACCCCCACTGGGCAACCGGGCCCAGTCTCTCTCCCTCCAAGCATCCTGGGTGTTTGTGCAGGGCTGTGTTCAGACGGCTCATCTCCAGGGGCACCCTTCCCCACTTTCACAGTGTTCTTCCTTGGCTGGGGGTTTTCCATACAGCCGACTCTATATTTTCTCTTCCCTTCCACTGTCCAAACTTGACTCGCCAGCCCCGGCCAACTGGGCCAAGAGCAGCCTTTCTCTGTGGGCCAGAGGCAGCCCCTTCCCTTGTCTTCTCTTTCAGGAAAGGAAAAGAAGGCACATCTGCTATTTCATGGCACAGACAGCCTGTCAGCAAATCCCACAGGAGCTTCTGGTGGCACTGTAGCTGGCTGCCTCCCCACTGTGCCTGTCTTCCTGATAGCTGCCTGTGGGGTCCAGGGCCTCATGGGAGATGGGGGGGAGGGAGGAGGCTTGTGTGAATGTGCCTTCCTTTTGTCTCCAGATCTCTCCTGGGAACCTGCCACTTCCAGATACATAGCACGTCTCTGAGGATGAAAGCTCCTGGGGGCACAGACTGTCTCTGCAAAGGCCTTCTATTATGCTGGCATCACCCAGAAGACAGCCCTGGCCTCATCTTCCCTGTGGCCCCAGCAATAGTGGGCTGGGAACAAGCCAAGAGGAGACCTGACACATCTAGCCTTCTGAGAACTTCCAATCCAGGAGCAAGGGGACAGGAGCCATAGAGATGTCACTCCCTGGGTCCCCAGGAATCCAGGAAGGTCAGAGATGAAGGACATGAACTTCTGCGGCTCCGACTGTGAGACAACCACAAAGGGGATCCCCCTTCAACTCTACCAGCTCAAACTGCCCCCAGCACCTCCTCCTACCATCCTCTCAGCTGCTAATGTGACCATTCACCTCCCCCCTTCTCTTACTCCAGCCCCATCTCCCATGATGAGGTAGCTTCTACCCAACCAGGTGATCCGGTTCCATCCCATCTCCACCAATCAATCACCCTGTCATCCCCCCTCCTTCACTCATGTCCCATCTCTCTGTCTCTACTGGCTCCTTCCCTCCTGCCTACAAACAGGTTGTGTCTCGCCCACCCTGAACAAACCCTCACTTGGCCCTCCCGTCCCTGCTCACTCTGCTCCTATGGTCTCTTCTGCCCATTGTGGTGAAACTCCTCACAAAGCGCGTCTACACCAGCTGCCACCACTCCCTCCTCTCACTCTCTTCTTGACCCCTTACAGTCTGGCTTCTGAGCCCACCATTCACCTGCACTGCTCCCTCCATAGTGACCGGTGACCTCAGTGGCCTTTTCTCAGTCCTATTCTCCTTGTTCCCTCTGCAGCCCTGGATGCTGTGGGTCACTCTCCTGCCAGACACTCTGGATACTCTATGGTTTTGGGGACCCCGCTCTCTGTTCTGGTTCTCCTCCCTCGCAGCTCCATTGCTAGACCTTCCTCCAGGTCACACCCTGGGCCCCCTCCTCTCCCTGCAGACTACTTCCCCTGGGGGTCTCCTCAGCTCCCTGGGATTTCAGATGATTCTCAGATCAGACTCCCTCTGCTCAGGGGAGGCTTTCACACCTCCTGCTGATTCCTTACCAAGCTGAGTTGGGAGAGCCATGTAGCTGGGCTCTGGGAGGCCTATAGAGGGTCTCCCAGTGGGCGCTCTGTTCTGCCTCCCGGGGGCTGCTGGTAAGAAGGCCCTTGTGATGCCCTGGACCCGCCCCCCCACCCTCCCAGAAGGGAAGGCTCTCTCCCTCCCAGTGCCTCTATGGAGCTGGCTGGATCCCGGCTGCGCTCCCCCCACAATCCAGGGGCGCCCGGCGGGGGAGGGGGGGAACAGACTCACCCCAGCAGACGCCCCAGCGGGCCGAGCTCAGCGGGCAGAGCGTGTGCGGCGGCAGGATCTTCCGCACGGGGTAGTCGAGGCACGCGTTGTTGGCGTAACACCAGAAGCACTGGGGGGAGAGGGAGGGGGTGTCAGGCTGGGTCGCCCCTCCCCCTCCGGGGTCTTCCCCCTTCCCGACCCCCCCCAGCCCCGGGGCGGCGGCCCCGTCTCACCCCCGGGGTGGGGGGCTCTTCTCACCCACCCCCCTCAACTCACCGAGACATTCTGCAGGCACTCGGAGCACGTCCGGTTGGAGCTCTGGGAGCAAGCTGCCGGGAGACCAGAGATGGGCCGTCAGCGCGCGCCCCCCGCCCCAGCTCAGAGGCTCCAGGCCCCGCTCCCGGCTCAGGCTGGGAATGGGCCCGCCACCCCACTTCGCACAAGCGCGAAACAGACAAGGCACGGCTCCCCCTCCCTTCCTCCCCCGCGCAGGCGCTGTGGGCTCGCCTCCGGCCCCCTCCCGTCTCCTCCCCCGCGCGCAGGCGCAGTGAGTTCGCCCCCTCTCTTCGGAGCGCCCCCTTACCAGCGGCTGCGCTCTGGGCCGCCACGGCCGGTCCGGACTGAGGCAGGAGCAGCGGGAGCAGCAGCAGTGGCCCAAGCAGCGCGGCCCGAGCCGGGCCCCGGGGCTCCATGAGCGAGCGCTCTCCGGCCTCCGCGGCTCTCCGACGGGGACAGAGATAAGGCCACAGGCGTACACGGACTCTTTTCCGCCTCTAACTGAGCCACAATCCCAGCTCCGGACTGGGCAGGCGCGGGGCGGGGCCGTGGGCGGGGCCTATTGGGCGTCACCGCGCAGGCGCGAAACCCTCCTTTTGGAGCGAGCCGTACCTGGGGTGGGAGCCAGGAGAGGAAGGGGAACGGGGTTTACTGGGGGACCCTGAGCCCATTATTCGGAGGGGGAGACCGAGGCGGGGACTGGCGTGGAGTGGAGCGGGCCAGGGGAGCGTCCTCTTGGAGCCTCCGCCCTTTTCTCCTCCTCCAGTATCTTCAGGGACTTCAGGCCCCATCTGGGCCAGAGTTTTCGGGGACTCTGGTAGTCCAGGGAGGGGAGGGCCCTCCTAGGCCAGGTGGTCGTGGGCACGAGGCCCCTCCAGGCCTCAGTTTCCTTGTTTGTAAAATGGGGAGCACTCCCTCGGCTCCTGCCTTCCGTGTCTCCCCCGCTGGGTGGAGCCGAACAGGTCCCTCCCCAGCAGGATCCCCAAGGCTGGGCTAGGGCAAGGACCCCTGCGCCCCTGGGAACCCCCAGAACCTCCCGCTGACGCCCAAGCCTCTCATCGCTAAGAGCGAGTCAGTTACCTTGTTTGTTACTTGGTCTGTTAACTCGGGCTGCCTCCCACCCTGGATCCCACCAAGTATCTAGGACCCAATCTGTTCCTTTTAACCTAGCCCAGTCCCCCGCTGTCTGTTATGGGGCGGGGTGGGGGGAACCCCTGCCCGAATCCCGTCAAAATCCCTTCCCCTGGTTCCTGGAGTCTGACTCAGCCCCATCAGGACCCTCCTTAGGCTCCTCACCCCCCCCCCCTCCATCCTCCCACAGGCTGCCTGACAGTCTGTGTCAGATTGTTCCTCCCCTTTCAATACCATCGTCACAAATGCTCAGGCCCCTTCGGAGCCTGCCCAGTCTGGCCAATCCTTAATAGACTGCTTTACTTTGGCTGAGAGGTTTTGAGCCAACTTCATTCCTCAGGACCCCACGTATCTATATTTTGGGGTCCTGAGCACCCCTAACCCCAAATCTCAACAATCCTACTGGGGTTTATTTTCTCAGCAAACCTCGGTCTCCCCGAGTTCAATTGTTTGGATTCTGCATTAGTGAGGCTTCCCCTCTCTTGATCCTCTGAGCTGAGACCACAGGGCACTGGAAACAGCAGAACATGTTTTCTCCTGGTGCTTGGTTCAGTAACCAATTTTCTTAAATAGGGTCTACAATGAGCATCTAGAACAAGTCTCAGTTTTCATCAGGATGGGTGGAGATAAGCTTAAAAGAGATAAGATTTAGCCTGAAGTGGAAGGTCCCTAAGGTGAGAGTTCAGATGTGGCTTTTTATTTCCAGGAGCAGCTCCTGGGGACCTAATCCAGGACAGTCTTCAATTTAGACCAGGCCTCAGCCCCCCATGGAGGGGACTCCTGTCTCAGTGGTTGATCTGGGCCACATCTGGGAAGGGCTCTCAAGGACCTTGCCCCTGAAGGAAGAGGGTTGGTCTAGATGAGTGAGTCAGGGCTTCCCTTTCCTGGCCCAGCCCTCCCTGCCTGCTTCTGCCTTCAGGCAGTGCCCAGGAGCTTGTGGGGGGTACTTCCTCCCAGCCCAGGGTGTCCTTGGGGGTGTCCTGGAGGCATCCTCAGATCCCAGGCCTCAGATAGTATCTCTCCAGGTGAGGACACCATTGACTCCAATGTTTGGGGCACTTCAAAGCTGCCTGTGGATCACTGACTGGGGGTGCTTCATGAGCTGGGAAGGGCCTCGGGAGGTGAGCCCACCTGATGCCCTCCTTTAGAGCTGGAGAACCTGAAGTGCAGAGTGCCCCAAGCCTCCCATAGTGCCATCCCTTGCGGAGCCCTCCCTGGTCACCTGGCTCCAAGGCATGCTGTCATATCCTGTTAGATGGAACACTCCTCTCCCCAGCAGCCTCACTAGATCCACCCTGGCCCAGACAAAGTCAGCTCAATGTGGCTCAACCTCAATAGGGATCTGTTAGGCTGCTGGGGAGGGGGACATTGCCTGCATCTGCCCCGAACTGGGCAGAGAAGGGAAGTGCACCGATCTCCTTAAAGGAGGAGAGAGTGTGGCCTCTGTTGTCACCCCAGCCTTCTCCCGCCAGGTCTAAGGATGGGAGGGGGCACAGCCAGCTCCAAAGTCTGCCCCAGAGCTCTCTGCATCCAGGATGGCCATGAATGAGACACTGGGGCAGGGGGGAAACATGGCTTAGGGACCCCAGATTCACAGAATATCCTTTCCCGGTTCCCGCTTTAAAGTCTAGGCTCAAGACTGGTTTAGCAGGCCCAACTCCCAGTTCTTTCCTGAGACACAGCCCTGGTCTGAACAGGAAGAGAAAGGGTGTGATGGGGGCATGAGGACAGCCCTGATCTCATGCTGAGCCACAGTGGGGTGTCTCCACCTCCTCCCCATCCCCCTTCTCTGGGATTTGACCAGGGCTTGGAGAAGTACTGAGTAAACACCCCTCCCCTGGGTGTGTGCCCCTGCCCTACCACTCAGCCCCTCTGCAGACATGTAATAAGCTCAAGTGGCAAATGAAACAAATTTTGGGACTAAAATCATGTTTCCCTGCACGGTGCTGAGTGTGAATGGTCCCTAGCACGGGCTGCTCCAAGGAGAGAAGCCTTTCTCTCTTCATGCTGCAGAAGGGTGAGGCCAGAGTGACCTTGGGCAGGGGGGATGCTGAGCCAGCCAGTGCTGGCAGCATGTGCTGGTCCATTCTGATCCCCACCTGTGAGGGAACCAAGGAGAAACTCCCTTGGTTTCAGTGGGTTCTCACCCTGAACTCAGGGAAGACAAGAGACCCTTTCTCCTAGTACAAGAAGGGAGTGACCACCTGCCGGAACGGCCTCTCCTCAGCACTGGCTGATAGGATCAGGCACCTGTGGGTGGGACAAGGCCTGGGGCTTGTGCGAGGAGAGAAAGAGAAAAGCCTCTTCTCCAGGAAAAGGGTCTTTCTGAGCCCAGATTAGGTGGGACAGAGTGCATTTCTTTAAACTGCTCTCAAAGGTATACAGATCTTGTTTGAAAGAAGAAATCAGAGACTAATCAGTCTCTTGGCATTTTAATAAAAGTTTAGAAAAATGGAAGCACAGTGAACTCTGGCAGGGTGTTCTAGTATTGGCTCAGCTTGTGGGGGGAGGGGAGGAGCCTGCCCCTTGGTATCTGCTGCCAAACTGCCGGGCCAGATTCCAGACTTGGAGCCTAAGAAGATGGGGGTCATGTCAAGCCAAACTTGGCCTATAAACCCTACCAAAGCATGACAGGCATCCAATGGAGGCACATTACGGGAGTGAGGACTCAAGAGATGAAACCGGGAGTATGTGCCCCGACACCGACCCATCTGTCCATCCCTCTACCCACTCCATCCTTCCACACATCTGTCTATCCATTTTTCAGCACCAACAACCTAGAACCTCTAGATCATTCTGTCACCTATCTTCAAACCCCACACCAGCTAGCAGATCTAGGTGGGAAGAGAGCGTGTGGCCATGTGTCAGATACACAGGCTGAATGGCAGAGACGTAGAAAGGGACAGAAAACTCAGCTGGCTGGCAAGGTGGGCGTGCAGAAGTCATGGGCAGGGAGGCCTGGCCAAACAGGACATTCAGTGTGATTTTTTTTCCCCCCTTCAGATTTGTCCAGCCCAGTGCTCAAGTTCTCAGGGAAGGTAGAAAAAATCCTGGTGAAGGCAGGACCTGTTGGAGACACTGGGCAGGTCTGTCAGCACCTCCCAAGGTCCTTGCGCCATGGGGCTAGTAGTAGCTCTCCTTGGTGGACGGGGCTTGTTTCAGAAGGCGATTGGAGGAGGGCTCTTGGCAGCTTTTCAGTGGGAATGGGGCCACCTAGTTCTCGGCAAACTTGGGATTCATAACAGTCGTTGTTGCGCTCTTGAAAAGCGGATTATCCTGGGAAGGCAAATAGTCCAGAAAATGAATTGGTGGAAGAACCAATGTTGTTTAGGGCTGGGGCTCCTGGAGAAGACCTTTCTCTCCCCTTCCTCCTTCTTGCTAGAGGCAGGGGACCATGGGAAGGAAAGGCTTCTATCATGTCATACTCTCCCAAGTGCTGGCCTGCTGTGCTGGCCTGGCTTTCTTGCTTCTCTTCTGGGGGTGGGGGAGGCCGAGGCAGCCTCTTCTCCTGCCCCCGAGTCCCAGTCACTCTCATCTCCCCCAGAAGCTCCTCCTGGCCCTGTCTGCATCGCCCCCCTGCCCCCAACACTCCTTGGGATCAGTCGTTACTCTGCTGCTTACAAATATGCCTAGGTCTCTCCTATCCTTAAACAAAGCCTTTGTCTGATGCCCGACCCTCCTCACCCCTTCTCCCTTTTGTAGCTAGAGGCAGGCGGTCCACTCACTTCTCATCCCCTTCCTACACTCTAGCTTCTGTCATCAGGCTGAACCTCCCCCAGGGTACCCAAGGCTAGGCTCTATCCTCCCTGCTGGCCCTGAGGACTGCTCCCCACCCCCAGCTCCAGTCCACTCCCCTCCCTGCAGTGACAGGTGTGCCCTCCTTCGTTCCTTTGCTGGCTTATGCCCATCTCTTGTACCAGCGCTGAAATGTCCAGCCCAAATCCCCGCCTTGCAGACGTCTGCCTGGGCTCTCCTTAGCGCCTCCTGGAACATGCCGACCCCCTCCTGGGCACAGAGGCACAGATCCTTTGTGGGTGTGGCCGATGTGGGCATTGCTCAGCTGAGCAGAGACTCCCAATGAGGGAGGGAGAGGAGGCAGATTTTGGGACAGGAACAAGACCCAAACTCGTTAACACCCCAACAGTCGCTTCTCGCACCCTTGGTGTGAGAGGCAGGGAGGCGCCTCAGACTCAGTCTGACCAACATGGAGCCCACATATGGCCCCCTAAACTAGTGCTGCTGTCCATGGCCACCCTGAGCCACACGTGCAGAAGGTGTTGTCCTGGACCCTCACCTCTCCCCCGTCCTACCCCCACTGGGTCCACTGCCAGGTTTTCTTGGCAGTACCTCCCATCACCATCCCCTCTTCTCCACACAGCACATAGCCACTTTGCTCATTTGGGCAGGCCCTCCACACTTGTAGCCAATGGCCACTGGCTGGCTGGTCACCCTGCCTCAGCCACCCAAGCCCCCTTTCCTGAAGTCCAGGGCACTTTCCTGCTAGGATAATCAGAACCTCTGCTCCTGGCATTCAAGGTTTTTGATGATCCAACCTCTGCACCGCCACAATGCAATCTAACCTGCCAAGCCTGCTCTTCTCTCTGGTCTCCCCACCTTTGTATGGGCCGTATCCCCTGCCTGGGACACCTTCCTGGTCCTTTCTTCCAGGCTCTGCTCAGGGGCCACCTCCTCCAGGGAAACCTGCCTGAATCTCCCCCACTGGGGCTTGCTTTCTGTTCAGACTCTCTCAATCCCACTTTCTGCTCTGAGTGGGAGCTGTGGCCCCCAGCTGCCTGTCAGCCCCTCTCAGGGTGGGATCTGGCACAGAGTAGGTGCTTAAAGAGCTGCTTGGGGAACAGCCCTGTACACCAGGCTCAAGGCTCTAGCACTGACAGGAGTCCGACCTTTGAGGTGACAAGGCAGGACCGTGGGGACAGGGCAGGCCGCCGGACAAGGCAGGACCGCGAGGACAGGGCAGGTCGCCGGACAAGGCAGGACTGCGGGGACAGGGCAGGCCACCAGACAAGGCAGAAATGAGGGGACAGGGCAGGCACTCACATTGTTCCACTGGGACTTGAGCTTCTCCTTCTCAAACCGTTTGTATTCATGGAGGTCGCTGAAGTGTGTCAGGACCTTCCAGATGCCTAGCAGCCCCAGCCCGATAAGGACCACGGGGATCACGGTGCCCGCAACGATGGCAAGAATGTTGGGTCCTGGTATGCATTCTGTGGATCAGAAGTGCCAGGCATGAGGATGGGGCACAGGATGAGAAAGCAGCCCCAGGCCTGTTCCCTTTCCTCTCCTCCCATGTGAGGGCTCTCCCTTGGAGGTCACTGCTTCTGTCCCTTGGACAATGGACAGCACTTTCTCAGGATAAAAGCATCCCTTAAGTGCTTTGGAAAGCTGCCCTCATGGAACTTCCAGGTGGTAGGTGTCTCAGAGGGCTGCTCACTTCACAAAGGGAGCCTCAGATTTCTGCAGCCTCAGCCCCACAGAGGAGCACGGTGCCCGAGGGGCTTTCTCAGTGCCCAGGGGAGGATCTCAGTGCTTGGGGGTTTTGGTGCCTAGGAGGCCTCAGTGCCCAGGGGACCTCAGTATTCAGGGGTTCTCAGGCCTTGCCTCGCTCATCCTCCACATAGATCTGGTACTTTCCGTGCCCGTCCAGTTGGTCCATGGAGTAGATTATCCAGCAGCCATCCGAGGCCTGTTCCCGGCACTGTGCTTCCTTGCGGGGAGTCAGAGCCTGCGTCAGGCCGGAGCACGCCACGCTACAGTTCTTCGCAAAGGGGCCCGTCTGGAACTTCATGCACTCAGCACAGGAGCTAGAGAAAAGCACCCGGGAGCGGTGAAGGTGGGGGCAGGCCATAGCCTCAGCAGCGCATCACCCACCCCCTCGGCCCCCCTCCCCAGGTGGGGAGGTTTATCTTCAGCTGGAGATGGGCAGCAGGCACCATGGCCAGGCCCACAGAGGCCCTCTGGCTCAGAAGCCAGGGAAGGAATGACCAGATTGGGATTTACGGAGCAAGTGTAGATAGAGCCACTGCCAGAGAGACCCCTGCCCACCTGCAGGGAGCCCCCTGTGCCAAGAGGGGGATCAGAGTCAGAGAGGCCCCAGGCCAAATCTACATCTCCCTCCCCTGGGCACTGCCCCCCCCCAACCACTCCCCCAGGGTGGGGGCTCCTTCACTCACACGTAGGGGCCACAGGGGTTGGTGCAGCCTGGGCAGGACTTGCAGTATGGGAGCTGGTAGCCTGGGTCACACTTGCACTGATTGCACTCACACCGGCCGCGGCCGCTGCACTCAGCCTTGCGCTCGTTCAGGCAGCCGTCTAGGGACTTGACGCACTGGCACGCGCTCCCCTCGAAGCCCTCCATACATTTGCATTTTCCACAGTCACAGGTGCCCCGGACTGCAGGCAGAGATGCCACCGTCAGGGTTGCTGGCCTGGGACCCTGGAATCTGCAAGCAGATCCCCGAGAATTCCCAGAGAACAGGGTCCCTGCTCCCAACTGATGAGGGCAAGGGCAGAACCGAGCATGTATGTGGCTCCTGCTGCACACAGGTCACCAGCTCTCAGAGCTTCTGCCTGAGCTGAGAGCAAGGCTTGACAGGTGGCGACTGCTTCCTCTAGACCCTAGACCTGTGGGTCATGACCCCTTTGGGGGTTAAACAACCCTTTCACAGGGGTCGCCTAAGACCATCGGAAAACACATTTCTGATGGTCTTAGGAACCTAGATATGAGACAGCATTCCTCTATCCCTCTCCAGGTGGATCACCCACGTGCAGATACACCCACATACAAGTATTAAAGGGTTGTGGCATTAGGAAGGTTGAGAACTGCTGATGTAGAGGAAGGGAGCCGGGAAGGAGGGTCCAGTGTCAGGCTGTGGGCTAAAGGCTTTACAAATAGATGAGGACACTGAGTCCATGCCTAAGGCTGTCTTTGAACTCAGGACTGCCTTAAGCCAGGCCCAGAGAGCCACCCACTGTGCCTCCTGGCTGCCTCTGATGAAGGTCTCACTGCGTGTGGTAGGGACACACAGGGAACCCTCTGCACACCATTTCCTTCCATCTTTCTATTCCCAAGAACAGCACTATCAAGTCCACCAAACATGTACCAGCAGAAGCTGGGGCCTCACCTGGGCCCCCACAGAGCAAGGTCCCAAAGCGCTCACAGCTGACGTCATCACACTCGCAGTATTTCCCATAGATGGATTTATTGGGGACGTCACTGGTGTGGCAGACACACAAGCCACAGAGACAGTCCCCCAGGCCGGAGCACAGGACCGAGCTGTTGTCCTTCCGGCAGCTGCCCTCCAGGTCCTGGCTGCTCTTGCCCTGGGTCTGGCACTCACAGGTCTTGCCGATGTAACCCGGGTCACATCTAGGGGAAGACACAAGAATGGCCATTAGGCTGGCCGGTTGGGAGTCACAGTGTCCGGCCCCGAGTCACAGTGTCCGGCCCCCTTCTCAGGCAGCCACCCAGAGTCTGGCAGCTCAGCCAGGAAGTGGGGGCCGGGGTCTGCGGCTCGATCCCTGCTCCCTGATCTTCCCATCTGTGGTGCAGTGAGCCCGCCAGGAACCTTTCCCAGGAACCCCTGCTTCGTCTGGCTGCGGCGGCCCTGTGCACCTTGCTTTCCTTTCAAATGGCCTTTTGGCCGTTTCCCACACCATCTCCGGCCTCCATTCCTCTTATGGTCTGTTCCTGTGCCCAAAATGCCCTCTCCATTTTCTTTAAGACTCAGCTCCAGGGCCGCCGCCTTCGACACGTGGACTCTCCTGCCCTGTGATCGTCCAGCCAGGGCACCCTTACCATTTCCTTGGGGTTGGGGCATTCTCTCTCAGGCCTTCTGCTGCACAAGGCCACGGCAGGCCAGGGGACTGGGCATCCTGCACCAAGGGCCTCGTCACTGCCACACAGTCCCTCCCTTTCCCATCTCTTTATTCAGGCCAGGACCTGAGGGAGGCCCGAGGAGGTCCCTTCCCAAGCACAGCGCTCACATTCTCATCACTCATGGACAGGCTGCTTCACATCCCCCTTTTGGTACTGAGCATTCTCCCTCATCTCTCCTCTCTCTGCCCGACTGTCTGCCTGTCTGTCTATGTGTCTGCCTCTCTGTTTGCCTGTCTCTCCACCTGTCTGTCTCTCTGCCTATCTTTCTGTCTCCTTACTCTCCAGCTCCTGTCATACCCTGCCTGGCATCAGACCTATCTGGGGATGTCACCTCCCGGTGACATCAGACTGGGAGCTCAGGACACTGACCCAAGAAGCCTTTGTGGGCCAGAGAGACTCAGAGATGGGAGGGACCTAGGAGAGCATCAGTTCCCCCTCCTTATTTATGGATGAGGGAGCTCAGGCCCAAGGTTCCACGGCTGTTAATGCTCAGGCCTAGGACTGGAGCCCAAATATAAACCCATGCAACAGGTATCTGGGTGGCCTTCGAGGTGGCGCACTGGGAGGTGGCCCACCCACAACCCGGGACATTCCAAGCTGTACAGCGATGTTGAGGAGGTCTCCATCACTGCATGATGCCAACAGAAGCTACGGGACAGGCTCAGGTTGTGAGGGGAGACCCAGAAAGTCTCCCAGTGCGGAGAATCCCCTCCAGGACTGCAGGGTCATCCTGTCTGTCATCAAAAGGATGGAGGAAGATGGGAATTCCAGCCTCGGTGTACCCTGTCATGGGATCCTCTGCATGTGTGAGTGCATGTGTGTATTAATGTGTGTGTCTGCCTAGGCATCTGTGTGTTGTGTGTGCGGTGCCCACATGCACATAGATGGGTGACACAGGCATGTGCACTCATGTGTTTCAGAGTGTGTTTCCATGCACATGTCTGTGCATGTGTATGTACACATGTGTGTAGGTATCCACGTGTTGTGTGTGCGGTGCACTGTGCAGGTGTGCATACAGCATATAGGTGACAAGAACATGCACTGCATGTGTGTGTGTCTGCACATGCATGTGCCGTGCCCTGTATACATGTGTGTCGGCACGTCTGTGCGCGGCCCCAGGAAGGCCCTCACCTGCAGATGCCGCACTCCACGAAGCCCTTGCTATCACAATGCTCTCTGTTGAGTCTCTGCTCCTCACAGTCACACTGGCAGAGGGGCAGCACCTGCACTGTCACCATGTCTGTGAAGCCCAGGGCCCGGATGCTGAAGACATGCTCCTTGACACACTCGCTGGCCGTCACCTTCACCTGGAAGGTGATCTGAGAGAAGGGAGAATCGGGGGACAGGTGAGGCTGAGGCCAGAGACAGAGGGATGGGGGTGTCAGGGCACTGACAGGGAGAGAGCCCTGAGACCCTAGGGAAGCCTGGAGATGGACAGATGGAGCAGAGACCCCAGAGGCGGGGAGCCCAGAGACCCCTTGGGGGGAGCTCAGAGACCCTTGGGGAGCCCAGAGACAGACAGATGAGGCAGGGCCAAGGGAGCCCAGAGACTCCCAGGCAGACCCCAGGGAGCCCAGAGACAGATGGGACAGGGCCAGGGGAGGCCAGAGACCCCCAGGGAGACCCCAGGGGGAGCCCTGAGACCCCAGGGTAGCCTGGAGATGGACAGATGAGGCAGAGCCTACAGTAGGGGGAGACCGGAGACCCCTGATGGGGAGCTGGGAGGAAAGAAGGAGTAGAAGGTTCAGTGTCCAGGCTCCCCAGCGGTTTGCCCAGGCCCTGTGGTCATTTGGATGGCTGCTCTTCTGGCCTGGCCCTGGGGGATACCATCTGTCTAAGGGGGGGGCACCTTCCACTTGTTTATTTTTGTAAATTAAAAGGAACAAGCATTTAGTTTAATTTCTCTTCCTGGTCCCTTCCCCCAGTCCAACCCTAGAAACAAACCTCCTGGTCAGGGCTTCTCCCTTTTTACATGGAAAAAAGCAAGGGACTGGGCCCTACCCTCCCCCCCTCTAATCTCAACCAGCCCCTTCTGGGGTTTCCAGGAGGCAGGTAGCCCTATGCTAGAAGATGCTGGAAAGGTAAGGCTGCATCCAGAGACAATGGAGACCCCAGGGTACTTCCCTGCACAAGGGAGGGGCAGCCACACCTGCTGGAGATAGAGGGGGGGGGTGGTATGGACACCCAGCAAACATCTGGGCCCCAAACTACTTTGCAAAACCCATCAAGAGGCTGGTGGGGAACAGGAAGAGGGAGGCCAGGAGCCGAGGACAAAGGAGCCTCCTTGCCAAGGTCAGCATCCAGAGAGAGTAAGGATGGAGGTGTTGTACTTGGGCTCACCTGGCTCCTTTGATTCTTTCCCCTCCCCCCTATTCTGCCCTAGCCAGTCATCTTCTTCCTGTTTCATCAAGGAAGTTGGCTGTAGGGCCCCCCAATGTTTCCCTGCACACGAGACTTAAAATGTGTACTAGCCAATCCCTGCTGTAAACCTCTTATTAAGCAATTCCCTGACCACTGAGAGTTGGGGGGACCCTATATATATCAGTGATCTCCCCTTGGTCAGGCCTGTTTGATTTGGGCAAGGTAAACAGCATGTGCTAAATAAGATCCACTTCCAAAATATGCACTTGGGGTCTCACTCACTTCTTTCGGCACAACAGAGGGTGCCCCTCAGAAAGCTAACTTGAGGGTGTGCTGGGTACAGCAAGGCTCTGCAGCTCAGAACACACACTGAATTTTAAGAAAAGCTCATGGTTGGGGGTGGGGGAGGGGCTCAGTGGGTTTGTGTGGCCACACTGAGCATGTCCGCTTAGCCCCAGAGGGCCGAACCGGCCATGCGGGCTACAGCTGTCCAGCCCCCTTCTTCCATGGACCTTGGCAACCTGCAAATGAGGGGAGCCCGCAGCCAGTCTCCCAAAGTGCACCATGGGGATGATGCTAGTCAGATTCCCAGCACAGGGTGAGGAGAGGCTTCAGAAATGCCAGATTGTCATGGCCACGGCCAAGGCCTCAGAAGCAGGGCAAACATATCAATGAAGGAATCGCTTCCCCAGTTCTGCCCCTGCTGTGTCTCTGGGCCTCAGTTTCTCTCTCTGTCCAAAGAGAACAGTTGCGCCCCTTCCTTCCCCAGTCAACCCCAAAGACTGTGTGGCATTTATCTCCCTTGGCTCTGGGGCTCTGGGAACACAGAGGACGGACACAAACAGAGGCCTTCTTACCGGCACGTTTATCTGGACTCCGTCACAGTCCCCTTTGGGCTTGTCCACCCCTGACTGGCCATTGCTGCAGAAGGAGTCGTAGGTGACTTTCAGAGTGTCTGGGACGATGCTATGTTCCACAAAGACTCTTGAGGACAGTTTCTGGGGGCAGAGAATGAATTGTCAGCAGAGACAGTGGTGGATGCCTCTCAAATCTAGCTTTCTGAGGAAGCCCTCCTCTCTCTTTGGCGGCCACCACCAGGGGTCTTCCTCTGCTGGCCAAGGGTCTCCTGGGGTCTCCCGGTCCCACACTTCTGCCATGCAGAGAATGGCCATGAGAGATGGCTAGCCTGCCCCCTGGGCACCTCTGGGGGTGTGACTGGAGCCCCCAAGCAGCCTTCCTCACTAGAGAGAAGGGGAAGGGAGCCAGGCTGTCCCACTGCCACCCCCGTGCCAGCCGCGCAGGCAGACTTACATTGTAAGCGTTTTTAATAAGCTGCACCACGTTACTGGAGTCATCAGACAGCTCTCCAACAGCTGACTTGGGAATGATCTCAGTGAGTTTCTGCCAATTAAGGAAAAGAATGGGTCTTCCAAGTCCCAGCCTCCCCTGCCCCCTATACAGGGCCCTGGGGGGCGGGTGGCCCCTCCTGTCTCCCCATACCCCAGGACCTTGGGATGACGAGGGGCTGGCCAGGAGATGTTCTCCAGGCATCTGGTTGGGCAATGTCTCAAACCCCGGAGCAGGCCACCCTGCCTACCCACATCTACCATCCTGGCACCCTGGGTGGGGGGGGGGTGCTGCATAAACACTGAGGGACTGGCGCGGTGGGCCGGCCTGCCCAGCCCTGTTTTCGGGCTGTTTGCCAGCTCCCACCACGGCTAGTAGAGTGATCTGCCCGCTGCAGACTCCCTGCCCTCCAGCACATTGGAAAGGGCCTTACAGAATCTCACCTGGGTCCTGGGCAAGTCTGTCCCCCTGTGCCTGAGGGCTCAGGCCCTGCTCTGTGAAGCTGAGCTGTTAGAGAAGGCAAGTTCCTCCCTAACTCACCCACTGAATAATGCTGCAGCCCCTCCCCAGCTTGGCCTCATCCCCTGGCAAGGGGCGCCTCCCTGAGCAACTGGAACAACAGGGGAGGGGCTCTGACCCCCCTGTACATCCAGACATCCCCTCCCTCCCAGGGACACACTTTTGGGCAGCAGGAGGCTGCTCAGAACCCATCTCCTCATTTGTACAATATGGGGCTGGGGTGAGAGGCAGCTTCTGGGCAGAGGAGAGATGCTGTCCTAGGCTTGAGACCTGAGTTCAAATCTGTTCCAGACATCCACTGGCCTCAGTTCCCTCATCTGGGAGATGAGGTTCCTGTTCTCAGTTCATGCTCCCCAGGTCCCTGAGGATGCTCAGTTTTAGGACTCTGAAGCCCAAGTCAGGCTTGGACTCTCAATGTGCCTCTCCTGGCCCCAAGCTGACACACTGAGGGAGTGGGGGTGGGGGGAACAAGAGGTAATCAAACTGTAGCAGGGCTGGCAGCACCCCCCCCCAGCAGCCCCTCCTCTTACACCCACCCCCTCACAGCCCCTCCTCTCACACCTACCCCCTCACAGCCCCCCCCCTTACAGCCCCGCCCACCCTCTCCACTTCCCTCACAGCCCCTCCCCTCACAGCCCTTCCCCAACACAGCTTCCCCAACCCCAAGCCAGCCCAGCTCAGGCCTCAGCTGGGGCTCTGAGCTGTTTTTAGTCTTCGTCGGGTTGAAAAGGCAAAGACCAAAGGCTGTGGATGTGAAAGACTTTGTCCAGCCCGGCCCAGAGCCAGAGACCCTGAAGTCCAGAGACCCTGGAGCCCAGGGTGTGGGTGGCTCTTAGAACATTCGAGGGAGGGGCTTTGCAACAACCCTGGGAGCTAGCACAGAGGAGGAAATGGAAAGAGACCAAAAGACTTGCCCAGGGTAACTAAACTAATAAGCCTCTGAGGCAGGACGGGTCTGGGAATTCTGGCAGGCCCCTCTACTTACTTCATACGTGGAGACCATTTTTTTGGTCACAGCAAAGATGGGCTGGATATTGTTCTCAGCTAGCTTCTGTGCCAACTGCCCCACAGATGGGTAGTCCTAGAGGGAGAGAGACAGAGACAGTGAGAGAGACAGGAAGACAGCGAGAGAAAGAGAGACAGAGAGGAGAGAAACAGACAGGGAGAGAGGAGAGACAAGAGACAGAGAAAGAGGGAAGAAGAGACTGAGAGAAACAGAGGAGAGAGAGAGACAGAGAAGAGAGGGAGACAGAGAGACAGATAGAGAGACACAGAGAGAGACAGACAGAGACAGAAAGGAAAGAGAAACAGAGAGGGGAGAGAGACAGGAGAGAGAGACAGATAGGAAGACAGAGAGAGAGGGAGAGAGAAGGAAGAGGAGGAGAGAGGGAGCATGCAGTAAGCAGCTAGCTTATTTGGTGCCTGCACAGACCCTCAGCCCTCAGCTTTCTCCCCGGGGATGCTGGACTGTGCTGACTCTGGGCCATGGCCTTGCTGAAGAAACAATTGGTCTCCACACCCCAGACACTCCCTGGGCCCAGGAGCTCACTGGCCTCCTCTCCCAATGGTTCCCTATGTGTGACCTGCTCCCCTGCACCAGCGCAGGCTCCCTTCAGGAGCTGCCTAGGACACTGGGAGGTGACCCAGCCTACTGAGAGTCACCTTACCAGAGAATCAGAGGCAGGACTCAAACCCAAGGCCAAGGGTCCCCACCTCCATTAGTGGCCAAATAAACATCAACACAAGCTGTGGGCACAAGACCTTTTCTTCTTTTGTCCTGTCTCTTTCTGTTTTTGTTGCAGTGGCGGATGGACATGATTCACAACTCCATTCTCATTAACCTTTAACTGAAATTTGGCATTTCCTTGAATTAAGAATGTAAAAGCGCCATGATGCTGTGAAGGGCTCTATCCATATGCTTCCCAAGGACCCAGAGGAAGGTGGAGAGCCCTGGGATCAACAGTTGGTTTCCTCTCTGTCCTCTGGTCCTCTACCAAGACTCTATGTCTGAAGACTCCTTTCTCAGTTAGATAGCTCAAGTTCACCCAGAGCTCCAGAAAACACATCCATTCCAGACCAGTCCTTGACTGCACTCATTTCTATTGCAATCGACCCTTCCTTCCTCTAGGGCCATATTTCAAGATGACACCCTTATGATGCCACCCATGATGTCCTCAGTACAGTCCAGGAGTCCTTCAGAGGAGGGTGCAGGGTGGGGACTCCAAGGCACTTACAAACTTGTTGCTGTCTTCATACATGTTGTTCCTCAGGTGACAGCGACCATCATTTGGGGTGAGGATGGCGCCAAGTTTCCCGTCTCCTGCGAAGTGGAAGCCATCGTCCGTGGCATACACCAGCAGACGAGTCACGTTGCGCCAGCCAATTTCATCCTGAAAAGCATGAGGTCGTGATTTCCAGGTTGATGGACACTTGAGACATTTCCATTACCTGATCAGCCAGCCCCAAGGAACAAATGGATGGTCCGTTGAAAGCCAGCACGGGGCTTTCCGTGGCTGCGCTCTTGTCTGTGGGCCACATACGCCTCAATGAACCCTTCCCTGGAGGTGGGAGGTTTTGGGAGGCCCAGATCTTTCTGGTCCCTCTTCACACTCATGCTCCCCCCTCCTGGTTATTCCCCTTTCTTCTGGCTGACTGGTTGGCTGGCACTCTCTCCTCCCTCAGGCTGGAAGCTGCTCCAGGGCTTCTGCATACCCCGTGCTTAGTATGGTGCCCAGCACATGGTCAATACTTAATGCCTAGTGACTGAAGATCCAGGGAGGAGAGGAGATGGAAGTTCGTGGGAGGGGACTGACGCATTGCCCATGTGCTCTACTTGGCCCCTCCAGCCCTGCTGTCAGGGGCTCCTTGGGGTGGGGAGATGCAAGGTTAAGTGCAGGGGACTTGCCTGAGAGCCCTCTGGCCTGCACTTTCTGGGAAGGGAAGGGAAGTGCCCACCTCTGGGCCATGGTGATGCATGAGGAGCCTACCTACAGCCATAAGGCTGGGCAGGAAGAGGCAACAGGGAGAAGAGGGAGCAGGAAGCACGGGAGAGACGAAGCCAGGACTCCAAGCCCAGGAGAAGGATGGTGTGTGCCTGGAGGGAGGGAAGGTAGCCGGGACAGGATGGGGGCTCCCTGGGCACTTCTGAGGGCTGATGGCAGGAGACCCAGAGCTTGGGGCCGTGTCAGAGAACTATTTCTTCTTGGGGTTGGCTATGGTCTGCGGGCACCGAGCAGTATCTGGGGGGCCTCCAGGAAAGAGGGGAGAGGACCAGATAATACCAGAGGCTTTGCCATCCTCCAGAGCAGTGAGGAGGGAGAGGCAGCCAGGAACTGCCTGGAGAGGCGAGGAGACAGGCATTGTCCCCCTCCCTTATTACTGAGGCACAGAGAAGGAAAGAGACTTGGGTTTGAGCTGGAAAGGAAATGGGTTCACCTCCTTATTGCGTGACCTGGTGAGTCACTTGGGCCACAAGCCTCCTTTGTGAAATGCTGGGATGGGACCAGACATGCCCCAAAGTCCTTTCTGTGCAGCCAACACCCCATGCCTGGGCCCTAGTGTCTGACAGGGACTCCCAGCCAGCCCCTGAGCCCCGCATTGGGCTTAGGACCCCACCACTGCCTGTCTCTCTTTTCCTTTGCCCACACCTGCTGTAGGCACACTCTGGCATGAGGGGCCAGTGGAGCCTTTGGCCATCAGAAGGCTCTGCTCCTCCTTCCCACCCTCCTGCTGCCTCTTGGTGGGGTGCCTGACAGCAGAGGCAGCATGCCTAAGGCTACCCTGCCGGGAGCCAAGGAATGCAGGAGGGAGGGTCTAGGTGAACTGGGCCCCTGGCCTGGCTTACCTGGCAAACGGCCACCTGCATCATGGCATCCAGGCCCCCCTCAGGGGCATCCAGGTTTCCAGAAATGAGCTGCTTCCCGACCTCCCTCTGAAACTTGTCAGAGTTATCAGTGAGCTGCAGTACGTGTTTGAAGGCAAAGGGAGGCTGGCACTCAGTGTCCTTGGTCGGGCAGGGGTGCTTCAGCTTCTCAGGGTGGGTATTGACGAAGGGCAGCACTGTCTTGTCCACAAAGGAGCCGAACCCTGCAGGAGAACCAGAGCAGTAAGCCCAGATGGACGGATGGCAACTGGGGAGGGGTGGCCTGGGCCTGGGCACAGCTGGCTTCCAGCAGCTTGCAGGGACCTGGGCCAAAGATGGGTTGGGTCCTGTGGCATTAGAGGTCGAAGACTACCACAAAACACCCCTGCCCTCAAGGAGCCAGCCAGGTACAATGTACATGCAGGATCATCTGAGGAGGAATCAGGAAAGGCTTCCCAGAGGAGGAGGAGGCATATGCCCAGGCCTCAAAGGAAGCTCTAGATTCTGAGACTGCAGGACTGGAAAAAGGCCTGGGCAAAGATGGGACAGGGGAGGCAAACTCAAGACTGCAAGCAGGGAGCTGGCCTTTCAGGAGTCCCGGCCCCTCTGGCCGTCTGCTAGTGAGGACCCAGGAGGCCTCTGAGCTGGGTCCTGAAGGCATAAATGATGCAGAGGACAATGGCCCAAACCAGTTAGATTGAGGTGTGGTACCAAAGTTCAGGCTCATGGAACCTGGCTCTAGAGAAAGACCCTCAGGCTAGAGGGTGGGCAGTGCCCTCAGACAGACTGGAGAGCCTGAGGGCAGACCCCGTACCCTCTGGGTGGAGGACAGGAAGAGCAGAGAAACAAATGCCATTAGGTCTTCCTGTCCTCAGAGGCCTGGAGTCCAACCAGGAGCTCAGTCTGGCCTGTGGTTCTGGCCCACCTTGAGCATGGAAGACTGGGTGGGAGATCCCCAGAAGGGAAGGCATAGAACCACTCTGAGATGGAAGACAGATCTGAGCCAGACAGGACCTCCAGAGGTGGGACAGAGGTTGGTCCTGGATTTAAATTCCCCCTCAGAAACTCATTAGCTAAATGACCTTGGGCAAGTCATAAGACCCCTCTCTAACTCAGCTTCCTCATGTATGAAATGAGGTAGACAGACTTGCTCTCCCTTAGCACACACCCTTTATAGCTCAAAATCTCAGAACCCATAATGATCCTGGAAGCCTCTGGGGCTGGGCTCTCTGTCCTGACGTCCTGGGCCCACTGTGACCAGCAGAGGGGAAAGCTGTGGGGAGCAGGGACGGGCCAGGCCAGCAGCTGCTAAGGACAGGGCCCCTCTCCCCTACTCCTCCCTCCTACCCCGAGGCCCAGATCCCAGTCAAATCCCTGCTCCTCTCCTTGCCCCATGCACACAGGTACCTATGCGGCCAGACTCGGTGATCTCATTCAGTGCCCTCAGCAGGTCACCCCCCAGCTTCTTCACGTTGATCAGGTCGTCGTACATGGAATAGGACAGGTCCATGAGGTAGTACAAGTCAATGGGGTAGCCCTTGGCCCGGTTGAAGGTGAGGTTGAATGCTGCCGTCTGACCTACCCGGCAAGACAAGCAGGGGCTGGGTTGTGCCGGGCCTGCTTGGAGCCCAGTTGTCTCAGAGCCGAGGCCAACCCAGCAATGACTTGGGGGCCTTGGCTGCTTCTTTTCTCCCTGGGCTCTCCTCTAAACAGGAGCATGGCTGCTCTGCTGAGGGTGCCTCTCTCAGGGCCTGCCCGCAACTTCTTGGCACCAGCTTGTCACATACTAGCAGCCATGGAGGAAGACTTCTCTTCCCCCTTTTCTGGACCTGCACTGCTCTGTCAGCAGCTGGGACTGAATCACCTGGGGCAAGGAGTGTGGCACCTTCCATTCCAACACAGAACCCTATCTTCCAAGCCATGGTCTCTGATAAGCCACAGAAGGGTGAACCGCCTTCCATCAGAAGCCACTGAGCCCAAAGGGTCATTAAGGACCGACCTGCTATGTGCCAAGCCCTGAGCTGACTTGCTCTCTCCCTTGGCGAAAAAAGGCCTCTGATGTTGCTACCTGGGGAACCTTGGGTCAATCTTTTTCCTTCTCTGGGCCTCAGTTCCCTAATCTGTAAAATGAAAAGCCCTTACCCTTTGACCTTTCTTCAATGCCTACTGAGTGCCACACCTGGGGAGACTGGGCATTTGGACAGGACATAGTTCTTGTCCAGAGCTTGGTCACTGGGGGTGATCAGGAACTTGAGCCCTTCTTCCCCATGGCCTGGCCTGCTCAGGGAGCCTATGGGCCCAGGGGGATCCTTGGAGGGATCTGCTGAAAGCCCTCTGAACCCCACCTGGCCGCAGCCGGAGCTGGACGTTCTGAGGCGTCAGCTGGGATCTCTTGGTGCCAGGTGGGTCAGGTCTTGGGCTGACCACGCTGCGTGGATTCACGATGTCACTCTCCTGGCAGCCACGCTGGAGGAGCTGCTGTCGCGTGTCACAGCGAATCGAGTCAGGTTCTCCTCTTTCAGCAAAATTCTGGGGAAAGAAACCAAAGGATGGATCAGAGGGATGAGAAGGGAAAGACGCCACCAGGGGGCCCAGCTCGGGGGAGAACTGGCCTGGGTAAGACTAGGACCCCAGTGACTGGCACCAACCCTCCCCTGCCCAAAACCAACCAAATGAACAGGCTCCGCAGCCCAGGAGCCTGGGTCTGGAGTAAGAGGAGGGCCCAGAGCCATCCTAAAGCCTGGGGCAGGGGGCCACACTGAAGCATTTGAGGCTGGCCCTCCAAGGCTGACCCACTGCAGCCAAGGCTGGCCTTCTGGGTCCAAGGCTGACCCCCTCTATGTCTAAGACCAGCTCTGTGTCCAAGACTGACCTACTGCATCCAAGGCTAGCCCTCTGTGTCCAAGGCTGACCCACTGTAGCCAAGGCTGGCCCCCTCTGTGTCCAAGGCTGGCTCTCTGTTTCCAAGGCTAACCCACTGGTTCTGGGTCCAGGTTTTCCTTTGTTTCCTTACAAAAATTCCTCATGAATAGCAGAAAGGAGGACAGCCACTGGCCCCAACACTGGAGTGGTTTCCCTTTTTATTTATCTCCAACTTGGAAACCAAGCCTTTCCTTTCACTTCTCTGCTTCCTTTGCTGGTCAGACCCACCATTAGCTGGGGTTCTGCCTCCTTGGGGCACAGCATGTCCCACAGCTTCATTTCAGAGGTCAGCCTTTTAAGCCTTAGCACCTCTAAGGGGGATTCTTTGAAAGCTTTCTCTGGGCTCACAACAAAGGTTTATGGCTGGCCCTCAGGCTGAGGATGTCCCTAGCCTTGGGCCATGAGGACCTGAAGCAGAAGGCAGAGAGGCCCTAGCAAGCCCAGAGGCCTCGGGTCCCTCCCTTTCCTGTCCTTTTCAGCACCACCAGGATGACGTCTTACCAGCTTCTTACACCAGGCACAGCCAGGCCCTAACTTGATGCACTCTCGGCAGGTGTTGACTTTGTACTTGGGACATTCCTGGGAAAGGCCTGGAAGAGAGAACAAGGCATTCCAGCTGCAGGGACTTTTCCATGCCTCCCCAGCCTGTCCCTCTGCCCTCACCCTCTCCTCTCCTGCCCCCAGGTGGCTCTGGGCCAGCACCAACTCAAAGGCTGAAGCAGCTCCTGGGGCCATTGCTCTTCTGGCCCTAACCCAACCAAGCCAAGCCTGGAGCCCAGGAGCCTAAGCCTGGGGCTTCCCACTGCCACCCGCCCCCCTCTGTAAGGCCCTTATCCCTGGGAGCACAGGGTGGGGGCCTACACCGACACTCCCATTTCTGGGTCTGTCTGAAATTTGATGGGCTGATGCCCATATATTTGACGTTCACAGGGTTTTGGTTTTTCTTTTTGTTTTGGGAGGTGTGGGGGGGGGGGAAATAGGTTTTTGCTCATTAAAAACATTGAAATCAAATTAACGTGTGTTGGGTTGAATGGAACCCCCTCTGGCCCTCAGTTTCCCAGCCTGTAACATGAGGGAGTAAACCAGATGATGGTTACGCTCTCCTCTGCTGTGCTAACCTGCTCCAGTTCTGTGACCAGCAGTCCGGCCCCCTCTATTGGGGTTCTTCACAGCTCAAAGCAAGAGAGAAAAGAGAGGCCGAGGCTGGGGGACTTACCTAATGGCAGGATCAGCAGCCCCACCAGGGCCAGGACCAGGAAGCTGTGGCAAGGCATCGCCTGTGAGACAAGAGAAGAACCACTGAGACTGGGGGCCCAGGTCTGGGCAGCTTTTGACCAGTCTGGCCAGGAGGCAAAGGTGTAGGAGCCGTTGGCAAGGGATCGGCAGGGCCGGGCCCCTGGAAAAGAGACGGGGAGAGCCCGTGTTTAACTCACAGATTTATATTTTGGAAGAAATGCCCTAATGCTGCCCTAACAATGACATGTGATTCAGTCTGTGGGCACTAGAAGACGAAATTAAGACAACCCCGACTAGGCAAAAAATGGAGGGAATCTGCCTGACTTTCTCATCTGTGAGGACAGAAGAGTCATGTCTTGGGGTATCACAGCCCCATGGAGGAAGCCCGAACCCCAGTGCTGAGTAAGAGAGGTGGGATGATTGTCACAGGCGCCCTCATTGCCAATACCGGCCCACCCCCAAAGCGAGGGAACGTTCACAAGACTTGGCCTATAGCTCTGCCTTTCATACCTGAAAATAAGCATGCGCTTCCCCCCCCAAACGTCTCCCTGACATGGCCTGACCTTTCCCTGGGTTTGAAAGACTGAAGTGTTGTTCTATGACACCGTGACAAGGAGACCAAGAACATCCTGTTACTTCTTTTATATTGAGTAAATTTCCAAGCATCTGGTGGTGCATCCCAGACTCATCATGGAGCTGGTGACCCAGTGATGAGGAAGGAGAAGAGAAGCTTCTGGGGCAGCTGAGGGACCATGAAAGGACATCCCACTAGCAGAAGGGCTAACTCAGGATGTCTGGGAGCTGGCAGCATCCGGGGTTCCCCCATTTCCAAATGATTCCCGGAGAAGCCAGGAGGCTTCTCAGTGGGAGAGGGCCTGCTAGGACAGGAGGGGGGGGGGTCTCAGAACAGATGCTCCAGGCCACACCAAGTCTGTCTTAACCGGGGAAGCCCCCAGTGGAACACTCCTGGAGCCCAGCAGAGGCTTAGGCTGGGGCAGAGAAAGGAAGGCCCTGCTTTCCTTAACCACTGTATCCAAAGGTAACCCATAATTAGACTTCTGTTGGATCTCTTGTTGGTAATGGGTTGAACCGGTCCTCAGCTAACAGGAGTGCACGTGATCACTTGGGGGCGGAATGTGAAAGCTGCACCTGTTTGAGATAAACAGAATTATCTCTCCACCTTCCGGGTGATGCAGGATTGGCTTGCTGTGGTGAGGGCAAGGCCAGGGGAGGGGCCCTAAGGGGCCCTGGAGAAAGGACTTAAATACAGGCTACCCGGAGGCGGAGGGAGCTCCAGCCACGCCAAGCTTAGAGAAAGTAGCTAGAAGCAAGTGTTGTGTTCTGAAGAAGAGTTCCAGCCATGCCAAGCTTAGAGAAAGTAGCTAGAAGCAAGTCCTGAGTCCTGAGTTTTCTGTGCAGCTGTTTCTCCCGGAGTAAGCGGAAGCCGGGAGCCGGGGACGCCCAAAGCCTGTTGAGGAAGGGTATAGGTGAAACCTATACAGCCTGACCCCCCAAAACCATAGCAGACTTCATCACTGATCTCTCCCCCAAAGAGCTCTCCATCAAGACTCCTTGAAAAATGGAGACAGGCCTGGAAGGGGAGCCCCATAGCTGAGGTTCAGATCTGCCAACACCTCAAAGACTACTTGATGGCCAGCAGAGCTGACCCAGGAGAATGAGAATGGGGTGGGGGAAGGGAAGAGCTAGAGTAAGGAGGGGGAGGAGTTCTGGAGTTCACCACTTTGCTTGGGGATGATTCTTGGCTTTGCCCCCAAAGTCTTCTTCTGGGCCATCCTTGGAGTGCAGGCCTGTCCCTGAGCTGGGAAAGTCTAGGATTTAAGAGAGGCAGGCTGTGCAAAGTCACCAGTCTCATTTTATCTTCAGGAGCCATCTGGGTGCAGTGGCCAGACACAGATTAACATGAGTGGGGAGGGCCCAGGATGCACTGGGGGACCTGGGCCTTTTCAAGTTAAGCTCTATCCCAGGTTTCAGTTAGACTGAGGCAACACCCATTCAGTGACTGGAGCTTAATAAGAAATGAAGCAGAGAAAAACCTCTTAGGGAAAAAAAATTTGATCTGGGAGGGGTAGACCCTCAGGATTTCTGGCTAAAATGGAAACAGCTGCTATTTACACTCATTCTGATCAAGTGGGGCTTCGAGGGAACCTGTTGTTGGCCAATCAATGGGAGCCAGAGTGGTTTGGGGTTAAAGCTGTTTTTTAAAGAAAAAAAAAAAAGCTTCAGAAATTAAAAAGAGAACTCAACCCCCAGTCAACTCTGCCCTACTGTGGGGGAGGGCAGGAGGAAGAGAGGGAGAGAGGGAGACAGACAGACAGAGAGAAAGGGAGAGAGAGAGTGAGGGAGGGAGAGAATGCTCCCATTTCAGTGTAGAACTTAGCCCCCTGCATTGTCCCACATCCCTTAGGAGGTAGGAATGCAAAGGAGGAAACAGGCTGAGAGAAGGACAGACACCCACCCAGAGCCACACAGCCTGCAAAGGGCAGGGTTCAAACTGACTACACATGGCCTGCTACCATCATATCAAAATTCATCTCAATTCCACATGCCTGCTGGGTGCTAAACACTATGGATTCAGAGACATTAGTGAGAGAGTTCCTGACCTCAAGGGACAGTGATCCCAGAGAGCTCAGAGGGGAGAGAGAAGTGACAACTAGCTGTGGTTGGTGGGGACTGATGGTGGCCTGAGTACACTGTGTAGGTCAGCCTTCACTGGGCCTTCCTGGCCCAGGTTCTGGAGGCCAGCTTCCACAGGCCTTCTGGGCCAAGGCCAGTCTTGTTTCCTAACTGGGTCCCGTCTCACTCCCACAGAAGCTGTTCCAAGAGTCAGAAGGCCCTGGTCCTGGCCCCTGAACTCCAAAGGAAGATAAGGCTGGGACACAGCTGCATCTGTGACTGGCATCAGGAAGCTGCCCACAATGGTCTCCCTGGTTCCGCCCTCCAAACTCCTCAGCTCACCCCAGCCTAGCCTGTGGCTGCCAGCAGCTGCTTCCTGTACCCAGGCCTTGGGGGAGGAAACTCCTGGCTGTGTCATCTGTGTGGTTTTCTGGTAGAGGTGACAGTTTCCTGCTAAGCCCTCCGGTCTCCCTTTTGGTCAGAACTTGTACTAGGGCTGGGCTGACTGGGTTTAGCCCCAGGAGTCACAGAGTGGAAAGAAGCTGACTCAATCCCATGGCTGTGACCTCCAAACAGCTGGGCCTGGTCCGTCCTCAGCTCAGGAGTCGAGAGGAGGCCCGAGGCCAAGGCCTGGGCTGGAGCAGAGAGCTGCTAAGGTATGCGGAGCACCTGAACATCCTATCTCCCCACGATCATGGGACTGGAAGCTGGAAGGGCTGGAATGTCTGACCAATGGGAGAAGAAAACTCAGACGATCCAGAGAGGGCACTTGGGACTCATGAGTCAGGGCCCTTTCCTCCATGCTGGGCCCCAGATACCTGCCCCCATTTGGCAGCATTTGCAACCCCCCCCCCCAGTCAGCTGGCCCCAAGTAAGCAGCAAGTGCCTAAAGATATCTTGTGATTGATTGACTGGTGGCACCTACATCTGACTCAAGCTGTCTAGAAAATGGGAAAAGCTTTCTGCCTGAAAAGGATGTATGTTGGGATCCAAAGGGGACCTTTCTCAAACACCTTATCAGAGGGCAGCCATCCCCTCTGCTGACCTGTAGCCCAGGCTTCCAGGGCAGGGCCAAAGAGGGCCCAGTGTGGGCCAACAGGACCTTCCTTTTTCTCATCAAGACCAGACAAAAGAAGGACTTGGGACTGTGGCTCCCCAGTTGGGGCTTTGTGGCTCTACCTCCTGCTCTGACCTCATGGTGGTCACTGAATGGCCCAGCCCAACACATCTGTGTCCAGGGGGCAGACAGGGGTGCTCTGGGCTCAAGGATGTCAAGCCAAGGATTCCTGGAGAGGTGCCCGGGACTAAGCAGGGGCCACGTGACCACCCTGGGCCGGACCCATGATCTGACAGGACGTGTGCACCCATGCAAACAAACAGACCTCTTGGGACATGCACATGCAACCACTGGCACAGCAAAGGTGGCATTGTACATAGAGCATTGCTGCCTGTATGAGCCTGGGCAAGGTGCTGTGCCTCAGTGGCCTCCACAGCCATTCTAGCTCTCGGTCTCTGGGCCCATTATAGTCTCACTGCAGCCTCACAAAATCCCACAGGGAAGACACCATAGCTACCTTTGCGATTTAACAGGAGAGTGCCAGAGAGGCACAGCAGGGTCCTGTCAGAGGCAGGATTTGAATCCAGCTCTGAATCCAGCCCTTGTGTTCAGGGCTCTTCCTGCCACCACAGCCATTTGTGTGGGGCCTGACTGCATCTGGAGGAGTGTATTCCAATTTCGTGAGAGATCCCCTCTTTTTAAAGGTCACTGGCTCCCCAGGCCTTAAGACAAAAAGGCAGAGCACAGGCAGCCCTATGAAAGAAGGCTCCAAATCACTCATAAATCACCCCAAGGATTCTTCTCACCCCCAACAAGCTGCTGACAGTGACGAATTATGACTTTGGTCAATATTGGAGGCACTGAGAAAAGACAGGCGCACTGATGCATTGTTGGTGGAGTGGGTGCTGGGCCAACCATTCCAAAAAGCAATTTGGATTGCTCTAATTATGCTCTAATCGTGAGAAAATGACTAAACTATCCACGTCCCTTGGCCCAGAGATCCTGTGACTAGCTATCTGGCCCAAAGAGGTTGGCCAGAAAGGTTTCATATCCACCAACATACTCCTGGGTGGACCACAAAGGTTCCACTTCCTTAAACAGAACTCCTGACATCCCTTCCTCCCTCTGCCCTCCTCTGCAGGCCTCCTACGCCTGCCCTTCCTCTGCTGCCAAGCAGCCTCTGACATGGCTCCCCCGCCCCCCTCCAACCAGGCTGCCTGGGTCTGGACACAGCCCTAAACCCCTTCGTTCTCCACTAACACCTCACTCCCCACAACCCCCTTCTCCTTTGCTGAAGACCCCCCTTCTCCTCCGCTCTTGCCCATTCTCTGTTCCTGGACACTTGGTCACTGACCTGTCCTGGTTCTCCTCCCCCTACCCATACCCCCAGCTGACGGAGCCCTTCTTTGACTCTTTATTTTTTTTTTATTTTTTTATTTTTTTTGCTTTTTGGAGGGTGGTTTGGGTTAAGTGACGTGCTCAAGGTTACAAGGCTAGTTTTGCATTAAGTGTCTGAGGTTGGATTTGAACTCAGGTCCTCCTGACTCCAGGGTGGGTGCTCTATTTGCTGCTGCCCTCTGGCTCTTTTCTTTCTGCCTTTGCTTGTATGTTATCTCAGGTGCTGGTGTCAGAGGTGGAGGGACTACAGGGTGGCCAGCACCCCAGGACAGAAGCAAGCCCATCCTCCATGGTTGTCTAGGGCACCTGAGGTTCCTAGGGTGTGTGTAGGGGGCTTTGTGAGTAGGTGTGGAGGGGGAAAGTCTGGTGCTGGCCAGAGTGAGGCTGGCTTGGAAAGCTGGAGTGGCCGCTAGCCTGAGGGAGCCGTGCAAGACCCTCCCCCTGGGGCCAGTGGGGGACACCTCTTGCTCCCTCTGCTCATTCTACCTTCAAGGCCTTTCTTTATTTAGATCTCTTGCTTAGAGGGCCCCAGCTCCCATCCATTCTATCAATACCTTCCCAGACTGATCACCAGAATCATGGAACCAGAGGCAAAGCCAAGCAAGTGCTCAGAGCTCCTCCCTGCCCCCCTCAGACTGTCAACCCCCGAGTCTGCAGCATCCAGGACCTGCCACCCTTCCAGGGGAGCTGTCCCATGCATTGAGTAAGGAAGCCATACTTCTACTGGTTGGGAATCTGCCTCCGGAAGGCTGAGCAGAGCAAGCAGAGCATCAGCCTTTTGGGTCTGCCCCCAGCCTTCTCTGGGCTGAGCATTCCTGGCTCCTTCAGCCACCTCTGCACGGCATGGCCTCTGGGCTGGGTGCTCTCCAGCAGGCCAATGCCCTTCTAGCAGGCCGTGCCCAGAGCACAGAGGCCGCTGGCACACACTCACCTTGGGATAATCTCTCTCCTACATCAAATGCTGGCATACAGAATAAAGGAGACAAACAAATGGTGACTCCAGCACCAAGGGCATGAGCCATACTTGTTCCCATGACTGGTGTGACCCTGGTAAAGGCAGTTAGCCTCCTTCAGACTCAATCCCCCCACCTGTAAACCTGAACGGGCTAGATCCAGAGTCTCAGAGCCATTCTGGGTACAGACCCAGGATCTTCCAGCAGGGCACTTCTCCACAAAGGAGGGCTTGGATACATTTCTGGTCTGATGAATGCTAACCCTCTGCTCTAGACTCGAGGATGCACGTGTTTCTGCCATGGTTCATTCTATCTGGGGGGTCATCAGCACAAACTGGGGCCTCAGAAAGGCTTAGGGGGTTGAGACAGATGTCCAGGTCCCTGGGTTTGTGCGTGTAGTAGGGCGATGGAAGAGACCTTTACCTGGGACATCAGGGAGGCCCCACATGCCCTAGAGTAGCTGTGACCTTGGACATCATCTGCTATTACACGGGGGGAGCCCGACCACCCATGGCTGACACATGGGGGAGCCTGATCGACCACGGCCGACACGTGGGGGAGCTGTCTATGGCTGATATGTGGGGGAGCCTGACTGTCCATGGATGATACATGGAGGAGCCTGACTGACCACGGCCAATATGTGGGGTAGCCTGACTGTCTGTGGCCAATACGTGGAGGAGCCTGACCACCTGTGGCCAATACGTGGGGAAGCCTGACTGTTCATGGCTGATATATGGGGATATGGTCTGTCAGAATCTATGTTGCTAAATTCACTAATATTGCTAATGGTTTCAACTGCTGTGTTTGCAATCTAGACTGCACAGTAGGTTATAAAATGTTTCTGTAAGCCTTTTAGACATAACATGATATAGATAAGGATCTTATATATAAGATCTAATTATTACAACAAATAGTATTTTGCTTAGGTACGAGTCAAAAGTATAAAAATCCTCAATTGTTACTTAGATGTGATGATAGATACACATACATTTGTGTCACCCCTATCCTATATAATTCCTCTCATCCCAATACCTCACGGGACAGGATCAGAGCCTGCTTACTGGGAGCGTGGCATGACTCTAATGTAACCATGGAAGTTAGAGCTTCATCAGATCACAGAAGATATCGAACACAGTGACATTTCTGGAATTGATCCAGAAGGTATTGCATCAACAGTAATTAATACACTGAAGAAAATCTCCCCATTTCAGAACATAGCAGCCCTTACTATGCATATCCTCCCAATACTGATCATTGTTATAGTCTCTTGTACATGCCTTTAAACTCCTTAAAAAGGGGGGAAATGAGCTGAGCCTCAGAAACAGAGGTCAGGACTCAGAGATTTCGATGTGTCCCCCCAGGTGTCTGAAAAGGCCGGAGTCCTGGGAATATGCTTTAAAAGACTCTTGTCTGAGATCCTGATTTTTGCCCCCCAAACTTCAGATACTTAAAGAGGACAAGTCTCTCATTAGATTATCGGCCCTGTTGATGGGGTGTTGGGGTGCCTAGCTTTGTAACGTCCAGCTGCAACTTCGGTTGTAAAGTTACACCCCCCCAGACATAAAACCATTAACTCTGCCCCTTCTCTGGGCAGCCTCTGCTGAGCTGCCATAAACCCTGCTTGTTACAGAACAAGCCATACTATGAATCCTTCACCCAATCTTCTATAAGCAGTTAGAGAAATGTAAAGCTCCCTTGTTCTAGTGGTCAGTCGCACCTATGAGTCTCTCAATGCACTATAAGCTAACTCCTCTCCAACCAGGCACATCCTGGATCCCCAGTTAGTCTAGCTTCCAGCATTCATCTTGTCAAACAGGACATTAATGGGGAACAGACTGGGCACCTCTCAGTCAGAATTGACCGCTAGTTGATTTAGTTGATGTTTCAAGGCAAAAACCACACCTTTTGATAGCCCCACCCCTGCACTTTTTCCCAGTGAATTATGGGTAATATGCCTGCGCAGGTAGATATGAAAAGTGCATGTCCCTTTAAGCACTGACCACTCCTTAACTCCTCCCTAAAACCACCCTTATTCACCTAGTTAGCATAATTGATACTTGATTTATGTTATTTTGGCTATATAATCTGTGTTTCTTTGTCCTGTACTTTGGCATGCTTCCTAAGCCCTCCTGCCCGCTGAATAGCGTTAACAATAAACTTTCACAATCATTAAATGGAGTTCATGGTTCTTTCTTGAACTATCCTCTCACCCACATCTCTGCATACACCTGAGGCTGGCCCTTGGGTGGACCCGCCACATGGGGATGTGCGGACGGATGGTGCCAATGCTCCTGAGTGACATGCCAACTGGCTTTGTCCGCTTGCCTAGGACTCGAGAGCAACATTTCTGGGGCACCCTCTCCTCCCCCAACGGCCCTGGGCTTCCCAGCTGGCTGGGCCGAGGTATCTGCCATTTACTTTCTCAGGACTGCGGCTGGACACCAAGTCATGAGGGTCAGTGTTTGCCCCTTCACCGTACTGGCATCAACAGGACCCAGCCTGCCTGGTGCTGCCTAAGCCAGAGAGACCCAGGGGCAGCAGCCCCTGGCTAAGAGGGTGAGGCCAGCGTGGGACCGGTGGGCAGGCCCCTGCTGGCTTGGAGAGTAGGCCATGAGCATTTATGAAGTACCTACTAGATGCTGGGCACTATGCTCTAAAACAACTCTGGGAGAAGGGTGCTGTTATTGTCCCCAGTTAGCACTGTGGAAGTTGAGGCAGGCAAGGCCTGCCCTGGGCCCCACAGCTAGGAAGAGCCTGAAGCTGCATGTTGGACATTTGTCTTCCTGACTTATTCCCTATGATCTGTATCAGTGAAGGAACTTTCAAGCAGAAGATCACAGAAGGCCTGGCGCTAGGGGCAGCCATGGAGCCAAACCTCCTCATTTACATATAACAAAACTGAGGCCCAGGGAAGAAAAGGGACTTGTCCAAGGTCACTGGGCAGGCAGCAGTAGAAGCCAGGCACCCTCCCCTGCCAGGGATGCCCTGCAGAGGCTCTAGCCTTTCTGGAGAACTCAAGCTCCCTGTTCTCTAGGCCCAAGGCTGTTATTTTAGCTTTTGGATCAGAACCTTGGTCTGGGGGAGGTGTAGTCAATGAGGGAGGCCAGACACTGCAACCCCATGCAGCCCAGGGCCATGCCCTCCCCAAGACCCTGCCTTGATTTGCCAGGGGTCCCACCCCCATGTCACTCGGCCTTCCTTCAGGTCTTTCTCGGGCGGGTCCTGCCACCTGGCACCACCCGCATGCCCTGTGGCCTCAGCATCCCCACCCTAGCACCTTCACTTCCAGGATGGGCCTGGGGAGCTTGTGGTCAGATGAGGGGGGGAGAGGTCACCAGGAGAGCAGAGGGTGGCAGGGCTCGGGGTCAGAGGGCCCATGTTCAAATCTGGCCTCTGCTAGACTAGCCATGTGACTTGGGCAGGTCTCTGCCCTCTCTCTGGGCCTCAGCTTCCCTTTGGCTCTGCCTCCTGCCACACCCTGGCAGCTTCCCCACCTCCCCCCAGAGGCAGAACTCTAACCCAGGCTTGGCACACAGCAGGCGCTTCCCAAACACTGAGAGACATACTTGAGCTCCCTCAAAGAACTGGTCTGGATGGCCCAGTGTGGTCAGTTTCCCCAGCTCCCCAGGGTGGGAGTATTGCATAAGACTTGAAGCTGAGCTCCTGCTCTGCTTGGGGCCGGGAGGGTTCTGAGGAGATGCCACTTCCCTCACTGAACAGCTGAGCCTCTCGTGGGGAGACCCTCAGCAGCTGGTGGCCCAGCTGTCCCGGGGACTCCTCCCTGAGCCCCTGCTGAACCCTCAGCTCTCTGTAAAGGGGGCTGCTTCCCACCTGCCATGTGCTTGGGGTTTCCAAAGACCTCTGGAGGAGCTGGGGCCGGCCTTGGGGGAAAGGCACTGCTGAGTCCCTCAGACTGCCCTACCTGGAGCCTTGCCATGGCCTTGAGAAGGGGGAGTGCGGCCCTCAGCCACCCCATCAGCCACCCCATCGGATAGGGGAGGGGTTGGAGGCTCAGAGGCCAAGGGCGCTGGAGTCACATGGCCAGCTACTGTACAGGCAGGATCTGAACCCAGGCCTTCCCGACCCCAGACAGCCCTGAAGCCAACTGTGAAACCTGGTACACCTGTGGCCCCAGACACACTGGGCCAACTCTGTCTCCCACCAGGCAGAGTCTCAGGCCCGACCCCACTCTGCTTTCTCTGGCACTCTCTAGGAAGGAAATCTGGACGCAGCTGTGAGCAAAGGCTGCCCAGCTCACCTGGCCTCAGGTAGCCTCCGGAGAGAGGCCAGCTCTCAGCCAGGCGCCCTGGTCTCCTCATCTGTGACTGAGGGGCGGGAATAAGGGGCCAATGAGGCCCGTTCCTGCATCTGCCTTCAGGGGCCACCCACCCTGGGGCATGAGGCTCGGTGACTCTGAGACTCCGGGGATGGGGAGCCCAGAGCTCAGAGGACAGGGAGCTGAGAGGTTGGTGGCCAACACAGGCCAAGTCCTATACCCTGGGGAGGGGCCAGAGCCTGGCCTCAGCCTAGCTAGAGCAGGCACTGACCAGTGGAGCTCTCCCTTCAGGAGCTCCTGCTGAGGGATCCCCGGAGTCTCCAATGTGAAAGGCTGAAGGGCCTAGGCTGCACCCACTGGCCCTAGGCTTCCAGCCCTGTCTCCCACTGCCTTCCCCAGTGAAGGCCCCACCAGGAACATGTCTAGCGGATCCCAATTTGAGGCATTACAGGAAGGGGAGACAGGCTGCAGGATTGCTTGGGCAGAGGTGGGAGGACCTGGTGACCACCCAGACCAGGATGCTTCACATGTGCCCCTTGCCTCCCCCTGGGGAGGACTCTCAGATTGGGGGGCAAGCCAAAGCAGGCAAAGCCTGGCACCTTCCCTCCCATGCTGCCCAGGCTGAGGTGGCCATCCATCCACAGGCTGCTGGCCCCGGGTTCTCACAAATCCTCTTATGTTGGCCCCTCCCCCACCAAGGGTGGCTCCTTCTCTAGCCCCAGAACCCTCCCCAAAGATGAGGTCACGCACCTAGGCTCACCTGAAGTCTCTCTGCCCAAAGGACAGACTGCTGGCTGCACAGCTGGCTTGGACCAGGCCTGGTTTAGCTGCAATCTGGACAGAGCCAGGCCTGGCCCGTCCCCAGAGGAAGGGCTGTGCTTCAGGTCTCTGTGCTGAGGGGTGGTTTGGTGTTACCCAAGCACAGAGGAAGTAGAACCCAGAAAGTGTGGGCGGGGGAGAGAAGAGGAAGCTGCCCCCCACACCCCAGCCCTAGTCCCAGCATTTTGAGAGAGGTGGGGGGAGGACAGGCTGGTCCCTTGTGCCTGCCTTCCCAGACTAGCTGACTAGACCTCCAAGGCTTGCAGGCCAACAGCACTTGACCATCTACAGCAGGTCCCACACCTGGACTCTGCTTGAATACCTCCACTGATGGAGGGCTTACCACCTCTCCACACTGCCTTAGGCAGCTTTTCTCCTAGGAAGAGTGCTCTATCCATCAAGCCTTACCCTTGCTGACCATCTGTCCAGAGACATATCGCTGAAAGCTATATATGCTGGGCAATGAAGCCCTCTTTGTCCCTCATCTGAAAGGGGCAGGAAGGGTGACCTTGTTCTTTTTAAGGCTGTCAGGGTAAAAAAGTTCTGAGCATGAGCCCAGAGTGGGACAGGTCTGTAGTCAGAGGCCCAGCCTGGCCTTTCCCCCAAGATCTGACAGAATCCTGGAAACTGAAGCAAGGTTCTTAAGCAGGAGCAGACTGACACTAGCTGCCAGCTCTCTGCCTATGCCCTGGTGCTGGGGCTGAGAGTCTAGTTCCTGCGAGGCAGCATCTGCTCAGTGACAGGCTCAGTCCCTACAATGTGGCACCCACTCAGTGCCCAGCCCAATGCCTGCTATAGAGCCCACAGCACGGCACCCACTCAGTGCCCAGCCCGACGCCTGCCATAGAGCCCACAGCACGGCACCCACTCAGTGCCCAGCCCGACGCCTGCCATAGTGCCCACAGCACGGTACCCACTCAGTGCCCAGCCCGACGCCTGCCATAGTGCCCACAGCACGGTACCCACTCAGTGCCCAGCCCAATGCCTGCCATAGCGCCCACAGTATGGCACCCACTCAGTGCCCAGCTCCATGCCTGCCATAGCGCCCACAGCATGGTACCCACTCAGTGCCCAGCCCAATGCCTGCCATAGCACCCACAGTATGGCACCCACTCAGTGCCCTGCCCAATGCCTGCCATATCACCCACTCAGTGCCCTGCCCAATGCCCAATACAGTGCCCACAGCACAGCACCCACTCAGTGCCCAAACCAATGCCCAACATAGTACCCACAGCATGCTACCCACTCCATTCTCAGACCAATGCCTGATGTAGTACCCATAGCATGGCATATATTCAGTGCCCAGCTCAATGCCTGCCATAGCACCCACAGCACAGCACCCACTCAGTGACCAGCCCAATGTCCGACATAGTGCCCACAGCACGGCACTCACTTAATACTCATCCCAAAACCTGACATAGTGCCCACAATATTGTACCCACTTAGTGCCCAGCCCAACACCCAACATGGTATTCACAACATGGTACCCACCCAGTGCCCAGACCTAAGCTCAACATAGCACCCACAACATGGCACCCACTCAGCATCCTTCTCAAAGCCTGGCACAGTGCCCACCATATTGCACTCAATGCCCAGCCCAACACTCACAACACAGCACTGACTAAGTACATATTTCTGTGCTTATTGTGTAGAAGGGATGAGCCAGCCCCTCCTGGGCACAGAAATCAGCTTCCTCAGCCTAACTGGCCCTGAAGATGAGCTTTCTTTAGCTCCTCATAGCACCCAGAACTGAACCGCAAAGGGCAAGTCCACACCAAAAACTGTTAAATGAACAGGAGACTCAAACAGAGAAACTGAGGCCCAAAGGCCTGCCCCAGGTCACCCCACAGTCAGCCAAATAGCGGAGCCCTCTGCTCTGTGTTCTTGGGTCCCAGCATTGGGGGGAAGGGCAGAGGTAGCCCCTTGGAAGTCTCTGCAAATGTCTGAAAGCTGGACAATCTAGGAAACAGGCTGGTTCCAAGCAGAGCAGGAACCTTTTCTGTGGCAGCATCAGTTCTGCTGTGTAGAAGGGTAGGTGGGGGGCACTGGAGGCCTGGAGCTTTTCTGGGCTGGTGATGTCAGTCTAGGCCAGGGTCTGGTCAGGGGCCAGCCCAGGAAGCATTCCCAGGTCTGGCCCCCTGAGGTCAGGGAAGGCTTCTGTGTCTTGGCCTGGCCAGTTCCCAGAGTACCAGGGGCTCCCACCAGGATTGATGGGTTAACCTCAGACCCAGCCCAGCCCCCACAAAGGTGCCTGGACTAGTCTCCTCAGCCTTTTCTCTTGAGGTACCAAGGCCAGAAGGCTCCGGTTGGGTTAGGTAAGGTGACCCTCTAGTCGGACTTGCCCTGACTCCTCTGGACTTCAGGGGACCAGCATGGGACCACAGCAAACAGTAAGGGTTCTCCCTCCAGGCGCCCGGCACACAGGAGCACTCAGGGGCCACCGTGGGGAAGGCATCCTCCTACTCCAGGGTAGACCCTGCATTCCGGGATCAGCCAGTTCCAGGCACAGGAATGCCTCGCCTGCTGAGCAGGACCCCAAAGGAAGGGGGCTCTCTCATCAGCCTGTGGCTGAGTAGGGCAGAACCAGGGGTGGGGGCAGTGCCCCCAGAAGAGGGGTTGGAGCTGGGCCCCCATGAGCAGTCCTGACCTTGACGGGACCAGGAACTGCCACGGGCAGAGGCGAGCTGGCAGGCCTCTCCTGGGGCCCTGGAGCTGAGTGTTATCAGGAGCCAGCTGGGCCCTCCTGCTTCCTGAGGAGAGCCAGGCATCAGGAATGACCCTGGCCAAGGTGACACACTTGGGCCCCGCCCCCATCCCCCCTCTGTTAGGGGCCCCTCCCCTGTGTCTCTGGGGGACTTTTCCCACACCTTGAGCTCCAGAAAAGCCCCTCAGACCTCCTGGAGTCTGGCCAGGCCTCCCTTGTCCTGGCCGGTCCCAAGTGTAGGACTTGGTCTGGCTCTGCTCAACCACATTTTGCTAGGGCTGGTCCAGTATCTTAAGTTTGTCAACCAAGAAATCAGTCAACAATCACCTACTATGTGCTAAGTCTTAGACCAGGCCCTCAAGTGGGGCATGTTCTCTGGGCCCTCAGGACAAACTGTGTGGGGGCTGGAGAAACAGATTAGACTAGATTGCACCCACAGAAGTGTTGGAGAAAGCAGTACCAGGTGGTGACTGGCGCAGCACGGAGGGCAATACCAGCTGGGAGAGGAGCAGGGAGGGCGTTAACAGCTGGGGGAAGAGGGGCAGTGCCAGCTTGGGGAGAGGGCCAGTAGCAGCTGGGAGAAGAGGAGCAGTACCAACTGGGGAAGGTGGCAGTACGAGGTGGGGGAAGAAGGGCAGTAGCAGCTGGGGGAAAAGGGGAAGTACCAGCTGGGGGAAGAGGGGCAGTACCAGCTTGGAGAAGAAGGGCAGTAGCAGCTGGGGGAGAGGGCAATGCCAGCTGGGGGAAAAGGGGAAGAGATGGGAGAAGAGGGGCAGTACCAGCTGGGGGAGAGGGCAATGCCAGCTGGGGGAAGAGGGGCAGTACCAGTTGGGGAAGAGGACCAGTACCAGCTGGGGAAGGGGGCAGTATGAGGTGGGGGAAGAAGGGCAGTACTAGCTGGGGGAGAGGGCAATGCCAGCTGGGGGAAAAGGGGAAGTACCAGCTGGGAGAAGAGGGGCAATACCAGCTGGGGAGGTGCAGGGAGGGCATTAACAGCCGGGGGAGGAAAGAAGGCAGTACCAGCTGGGGGAGGGGAGGGTGATGCTTCACTTCATGTGAAGGTGGTCCTTGAGCAGGACCTTGAGAGGAGCCAGGGTTCAGAGGGAAAGGCCAGAGCAGACCAGAGGGCACCCTCTGACCCAGCCTTCAGCACAGACAAGTTTTAGCCACAAAACCAGTTCAGCAGTACTCCTGAGAGTAGCAGGCAGCACGCTAGTGTCTGTTTGGGTCAGCACAAACAGCTGACACCAGACTATGCCCGGGGTGCGCCCTGGGCCCTGCTGAGCCTCCTGCCACTATCAGTCCAATAAGCTGTCCAGCCTTCATCCAGGATACTGGTGAAAATGTCCCAGAGGCCAGGGCCAGCCACAATCCCTGGGTGCTCCACCTAGACTTTCCCTTCAACAGTAAAGACTACCCTGGGTCAAGGTGGGCAGTCTACCACACAGACAAAGGACCATGGGGAAGGGGGCAGACCAGGACAGGCCCTGCAGAAAGTGGTAACAACCCCCCAGTTTGGGCCTTAGGGGGCCCTCAGCCTTCATGTTTGCCACCCCCCCCCCCAACAGCGTGCCTCCTTGAGTCCCAGGTGGCTTCCAGAGCCGGCCAGTGCTCTCAGCTGCATCTGCTGGGCCACCCTGCCCTGATGGGTGTGAATCACCCACTGGCCAGTGGGGTGGGGGCTGCTGGGAGGAGGCCCCTAGGCTCGACCAGGGAAACAATCCTCACACAATCATCCCATTTCCAGGAAGAAAATGTCACAACTAGTCTTTCCTCTGGGTCTCTCTTAAGATGCTTTTTGATGGACTGATCCATTAAGAGGCTACTGTGGGCCAGGCACTGCGCTAAGCCTGAGTCATCCCCATTCACTTTCCCTCTGATGGCCAGAACGCCCAGCTCCGAGCCAGGAAAACTGGGCTCCTGTACCACTCTGGGCCAAGCCCCAGGCCTCACTCTAAGGGGGCACCGGGCCTCTGGCCAGGCAGAGGGCTCCCCCTCTCTCCCACAACCCTCCCGGGCCACACAACCTCATCTAGGTGGGCCAGGAAGCGTTGGGTCACTCAGAGGCCTTGGCCGGTGGGCCAGAACCCTGCCCTTTGCACACATGACTTCCCAGAGAAGGAACCTTCAGGTCCCCAGCTTTAATGTCCATTAGCCAATCAATTTATTTACTCATCATATATGAGGAACTGTGCTATCCAATCTTTTATTGACTTATTTTTAGTTTCCAACACTCATTTCTGCAAGGTTTTGAGTTATACCTTTTCTCCCCGTCTCTCCACTGCCCCGCTGCCCTCCTACCCCCAGGCTGCTCTCTCCTATGGCCTCCCCCACCCCATTAACTTTCCAGCAAGGCAGGACAGGTTTCTACACCCCAGGGCCTGTGTATCTTATTTCCCAGCTGCATGTAAAAAGAAACCCAATTTTTTACATGCTTGATTTTGAAACTTTGATTTCCAGATTCTCTCCCTCCTTCTGTCTTCCCTGGAAGGACAAGCTTGTCAGTCACTACAGGTCATACAAGAGCAGTTACACAAATGGTGGGTTGTGAAAGACTGACTGCATTTCCCTCCATCCCATCCCACCCCCCACTGGTTCTGTTCTTTCCTCGGACCCTGGCCCTCTTCAAAAGTGTGTGCTTCTAACCACCTGCCCCCCCAGTCTGCCCTCCCTTTGAGCCATGGGCTCTAGAGGGCAGGGTGGGCCAGCCTTAAGACTTCTTCCTGGACCACACTTAGGCCTGGAGATGAGACTGAACCTCAGCTCCTACCCCTAGGCAATCAACTGCCCACGAGTGAGGACTGGGGATGGAGGAGGGGGTCCTGAAGCCAGTTGTCAGTGAGCTGGGGCAGATCTCACCCTCTCTCGCTGCCCTGACCCTGGCTGAGGCTCCCCCCCCCCCAGGGGTGGGGCAGGATGGAGCTGGGTCTGAATGACTCCCCAGGGTTTCTGACAGGGAGCCTCTAGCACAGCCCAACCCCCTTTGTATTTTCCCATTCACTCAGGCACAGTGCCCTGCACATAGTAGGCCCTAAGTAAATGTCTGTGGCATTGAATCTGGAAAAAGGAGACAAGAGGGCTTGCTTGGAGCAGCTCTTTGGAATGGGCCTCTCTGCTGGATTCTCGAAGCCTTAATGGAGATCTACTGTGCGCCAGGCATGTGAACCTGAGAATGCAAAGGCCCAAAGGAAAGGAGTCTGCCCTCTTGTGACCTACATAAATGCTTTATCCTGGACTCTCTCTAGAGTGGAGCTCACCCAGCATAGCAGCCCCCCCACCTCATCCAAGGGTCTTTGCTGGAGTGCTCTGCTTGTCTGGACTCCAGACGGAGGAGCACCAGGGTATCAGGGGAGTACCAGGGCAGCAGGGGAGGGCCAGGGAGCCAGGGGAACAGCAGGGTAGCAGGGGAGAGCCAGGGGAGCACCAGAGCACCAGGGGAGTGTCAGGGAGCTGGGGGAGCACCAAGGCAGCAAAGGCGGCCATGGGCTCTGGCTCACCTGGGAGTTCACACTAGGTCTCGTCTCCAGCCTGGCCGGCTCGAGGCAGTCTGGGTGCCAGGTTGGCACTCCCAGGGCTCAGGCTCTGTGGAATTCCTCCTTCCCAGTGCCCCCCTCCCCTGTGCCCACCACTAACGGCAGCCTGCATGGCTCTCACAAGAGAGGGGTGTGTGTGGGCGCCCCCAGACAGTCCTGTCCATGACCCCATAGGGGACGGGTGAGTGCTGGGGCCTCTGGGGATTGGGCCCACTTCTCCTTCCTGCTTTCCACATCCCCGAACTTTTACAGAACTAGGGCAGGGCAGGGGCGCTGGCTTAGGTGAGAAAACCTGACAAAAACAGGAACTGCGCCCCATCTACTACTCCCCACTCTCATCACTCAGGCTTGTGCAACAGGACTGGGTGGAAGGCCAGGGAGAAGCTACCTCGAGAGGCGGGGTTAGGGACCCTAAAAATGAGGGGTCAGGCGGGCTGAGCCCACCCAGCAAAAATCATCAGTGTACAAGTACTGATCCAGGGCCCTGCCCACCAGCCCCCAAAAGACAGTCCGTGAGAGTTAGAAAGGGGAGGAAGCCCGGGCCTCTGGTGGGATAAAAGAACAGGAGAACCAAGTGCAGAGGAAGGGGTTCCTCAGTGCCAGTGCGGCTGCTGCTGTCAAAACGCCGTGGGCCTGGGGAAGGAACCAAGCTAGAGAAGAGCTCAGGACTGAACAGAAACGCGGGACTGCAGGCACTCCAGCAGAACCGAAGCAAAGACCAACATTTCACATCCCCCAGCGAGAAGCTGCAAGGGTCAGACACAAATGGGGCATCACGGCCAGATGAGAGGCTGGGGAAGAGCTCATGACCAAGTCAGACAGATAGGGGCAGGGAGAAATGGGACGCCTCGATTCCATGGACTTAACCAGTTTTTACACAGACAAACCCAATGCAACAAAGACATCTCAGAGAGCTCCTCCTCTCCTGTGCCCGCTGCTAACGGCAGCCTGCGTGACTCATGCCCCAGACAGTCCTGGCGTTCCCTGGCCATGACCTGTGAGGGAGGGGTGTGTGCCGGGGCCACTTCTCCTTTCTGCTTTCCACATCAGTAGGGCGGGGCAGGGCGCTGGCTTAGGGGAGAAAACCTGAGGAATCCCTGCCCCTACTTTCCCTCTTACTGTAGAAGGCACTCCGTCCTCAGGTCCTCAGGCCCCCACCCGGGAGTCCTTCCGGACCCCTCACTCTCTCACCCCCCAGAGGCCTGTCCATTTTACCTCGGCAACATCCCCCTTCTCTCCTCTGACACTGCCCCCCCAGACCCTCACACCTGGACACTGAAATGGTGGCTGGGAGGGGGCGCACCCGCCTCCAGGTTCTCCCCCTCCCCATCCAGACCTCGTTCAGCCACCAGAGATTTATCCTTAAGCACAGGCAGGACCGTGTCACCCCCTGCTCAGTAAATTAAAGCAGCGCCCATGGCCTCCGGCATTTTTATGCTGCACCCCTTCTGACTTTTCTCCAAGGGCTCTGTGACCCACAGATGCCGTCCTCACACCCCCCCCCCCCATAGCGGCAATGCTCAGCCTTGTGAGGCAGCTTTGAGGGCACGGGGTCCAGAATTGGGACTCAAGTTCAGATTCAGATGCGGTGTGACCCTGGCCAAGTCATTCCACCTCTGTCTGCCTCATTTCAACTGTGAAATGGAGATTATAATGGCACCTACTTCACAAGCTTGTAGCACGAATAAGACCATATTTGTACAGGTCTTGGTTCAAGTCTCGACTTCTGCTAAGAGACTCTTCCACCTTCCCTTAATACTGAAGCCCCGGCTCCCGATCCCACATCAGGCTCTCAGCCTCAGCTCCCCATCAGCCCCCGATCCTGAGAACTGCGACTGGCTTTGGCCTTTCTTGGCAGCATATGCCCAGTGCTTGGCACCCCACCACAGAGTCACTTAAAAAGGAGGGGGGGGGGCGGCTAGGTGGTGCAGTGAATAGAGCACCGGCCCTGGAATCAGGAGTACCTGAGTTCAAATCCGACCTCAGACACTTAACACAAAAAACTAGCCATGTGACGTTGGGCAAGTCACTTAACCCCAACTGCCCTCCAAAAAGAAGAAAAAACAAAAAAAAAAACAAACAAACAAACAAAAAGGAGGGTCGGGGAGGTGGCTTGGAGTGGGCAGACCTGAATTCGGTCTAGCCTCACACACCTGGCAGCTGCCAGCAGTGGTGCCTGCCTCCCCAAGGGTTCTGTGCACTAGCGTGCGGCCTCCTCTAGGGTGTGAGCTCCCTGAGGCTGGGGCTGCCCCACTTCTGACTGTACTTCCAGCAGGGCTGACCCCAGTCATCCCAATGTATATCTGGCCACTGCCCCACCTCAAGCCAAGACTGCCCCAGCTGATGCCAGGAAGTGCCTAATGGAGGCTGGTTGATTGACCACTAGACTGGGGCCCTGAGGGCAGGGTGGAGTAAGTGAGGAGGGTCCTGAGGGTTCTCCTCCCCCCTACCCCCCCACTGCCAGGGCTCTGGAGGCCTGGAGAACAGGCCAGAGGAGTCAGACAATTCACAGTGGAAATGATGGTGTGTAGGCTCTGAGGACCCCCCACCCCCACCCCTTGAGCTCTCCTTGAATCCTTTGAGGTACATACTCTGGGAAACCTCTTGAAGTCTGATTGAATCTTCAGGAGGCATTTGCAGAGGCCATAAGTATTTTATTGTGGCTGGGCCCAAATCTCTGTTGCTGGCCTGTCCCTCCATGGTCCACCTACTTCCCACCATTGAGCCTATCAAGATATCAATCCACTCTTGCATTGACCTCATTAACTCCACCTGAAGTCCCTCCCCAAACTCTTTACTGGAGTTTGACCTCATTAACTCCTCCTGAAGACCCTCCCCAGGCTCCTCCTCTGAACCACCCCTATATTTCTCGGTATATAAGATCCCATTTTCCTTCCCACATACTTGCTCTGTGTGAAAGCTCCATAGAACAACCTAGCATAGACTGGCTCCTTAAGAGTCTACCCCATATGGCAAACTTGAACTTTGAATAAACTTTACTTTTTCTTTGGCTGAGAAGACTTGAGTGGAATTCTTTCCGCAGGAGCCGGCATGTTGGTATTTTGGGGTGTCAAGCAGCCCTAACCCTCTTTGGGTTACCTCTTCAGAAGGAGTGGGGGGGCCCCAGGGGAAATTCAGAGGCTTTGCAATGGGGTCTCCTTCCCCCTCCTCAGCCGCCAGTGGTTTCAAAAGTGAAACCACTGAATTTCCTCCCCAGAGTGAAAGAACCTAAGAGGCCCCTTCCTTGGGCTACCCTTGGGGCCCCAGCCCCCTTCCTCTGAGCCAAGGAGGCCATAAGTCTGGGTCGGAGGAACCTCAGGGACCAGCTGCCCCCTTGGGGGCCAGAGACAGATGACTGGTGCAAGGTGACACAGAGTCAAATCCAAATTCTACCTGGTGCCTAGGCCCTCCATGGCCTGGCCTTGCCCTCCCCTGCCCTGCTTACATGAGCACATGGGTGGCCATCTCCGGCTTCGGGCACTTCCTCCAGTCATTCCCCATGCCTGGAAGCTCATCCCTCTACCCTGGGCCTTCTCTGAGCCCTCCTAATCCCATCACCACCCCCTCTTCCCCCAGCTTAATTATTTCCTATTTATCCCCTTCTGAGCTAGTCTGGCCCAGACCTGTATGGTTTTTTCTTGTTGTTTTGTCCTGGGGAATGCAGGCCTCTTTCTGACCCAGCCTTAATCCCTGAATGGGTGTTGCCTCACTCATCCCTCAGCATCCTGGTCCACACCTGGCCCCTGGACCAGATAGCTCTGCTCAGCCTCCCTTCAGTCCCATTCACTGGCAGCTGGGGCTTCACCTCCCAGGGGCTGGGGGTCCTCCTCCAGGACAAACAGCAGCCCTTTGCCTGGAGGCTCGTAGCAGGTGAGCTCCCCAGGGGAGGGCAGGGGCTGTCTTTGGCCTTCAGGGATGTTTACTGATTGATTGAGTTTTCAGCCCCTCCTTAGGGCCAGGAGTCAATCAGGCATCAAGCTCTAATTCTGAAGCATTTACTATGGACCAGCTGCCAATCAGCCACCCAGCACCAACGAAGCCCCAGCAAAATCTAGGGGCTGCTCCCTTCTCCCCCTCAGAGCCCCAGAAGGGGGGTGCTGACACCTACCCAACAGAGGCTCCCCAAAGATTATCAATAGAGTGGCTGGTCCCAGAATCTGGGGCTGGGGGGCTGAGCCTCCAGGGCCACACCCTGAGTCATAGGCCCAGACATCCAAGGGGAGCCCTCCACAAGAGCTCAGAACAGTCACCACCCAACTAGCCTCTGCCTGCAGTGTTTGGGGGAGGGGAGCCACATTGCGGGGTGACCCTGCACCTCAGCCTGCCTGCCACAGCCCAGGCTCCTGCTGCCCTCTGAGGCTCCCCTAAACCCTCATTTGACATTTCACAGACTTCTCCAGAGGGAAGACACCTTCACCATCACCCAAGTCCAATGTAGACCCAAGGCAGGATTAGAACTCAGGGGCTGACAGTCAGCACCCCCCCCCCAACACCCCCGCCCCCGTGCCTGGGCCCACTTCACCTAATCTCGGTTTCATCATTTGTGAAATGGGTATGGGGCAAGACTAGGGGACCCTCTGCTTTGTGACCCCAAAAGGAAGCAGCTCCAGGCTCCCCAGAAATTGATGCCTTTAGGACTGATGCTTTGGGTTATGCAGGAATCCGACCCAAGGGCTGGCTGGATATCTGGTGGCAGCCATGCAGAGTTATGTTGGGAAAGGGGGGAGGCAGCGGAGGAGATGCAGAAGAGGAGGGAGGCTGCAAGAGGGGGGCCCTTCCAGGCAGAAGAACCCTCACTTTTCCCTTTTCTACAACCTCAGGCAGAATAGCCCCAGGTCCCCTACTTGAAGCACTGGGGTCTGCAGTCCTGGAAGGGTGAGCAAAAGTTACTGGTCAGAGACGGAGGTGGGGAAAGGCTGAGGCAGGAGACTGGGAAGGGACCTGCCTAGGGTCATACCGCCAGGGCAAGACCAGAGGCAGAACTGTGACCCCAGGCCACAGTTTTTCCCAGTTTTTCCAACAAGACGCAGCAGCTGACCAGCACTGACTTACCCAGGTCTTGGCAGTCCGGTGCCTCTCCAAGCCCCTCTGCCTTCGATGGAAGACCCGGGGAGGGGGCAGCCCAGGCCTGGGGTGGGGTGGGGCAGGTCAGGGCGAGTCACCTTTCTCCAGCCCCTTGAGGGGGAGGGGGAGGGAGAAGTGACATGCCTGGGAGGGGTGGGGGCCAGCTGGGCTCTGAGCCTAGGCCTTATTCACTCTGGTCAATGGGCACCAGAGCCCCTTCCTCAGTGGTGGGAATCAGATTCTTCTCAGCCAATGTAAAACCCGCTTTAGTTCAGTGGAAACACTTGTCTGACCTATAGTCCCACTTAAGGGAGACCCCAGTTCGAATCCACAGTCAGTCCTGTGCTCACCTCCTTGAAATGCTGGAAGGGTAAATCAGCCAGGGCCCCATTGGGTGACTCACTCACAGGGATGCAGGTGGGGGGAGGGAAGAGGAAGGGCCGGGCCTGGGGCTTTCCACCCCAACACTGAGTGTCTGTGCAGGGTGGAGGGGTTGGCAGCCAGCCCTGGGGGTGCCAGGGGCTGAGCTGGGCAGGGCTGGCACTGCTGCGTGACCCTGGGCAGGTCATTTGCCTGTGGACCTCAGTTTCCCTCTGTGTGACCCTCTATGTGAAGAGATGAGGGCACCACAAAATGAAGTGGTTGAGGTCAGGGATACGGGTGCCTGAGGCCCCAAAATACCAACAGGACCCTGTCTATGAATGTGACTGCCCTCTCTCAGCCAAAGCAAAGCTTATCAGAGGCTCACTGGTGGGGCCAGACCCTCAGGGAGCCATGGGGTCTGCCCCCTGCTGGGTGATGGGGCCCCAAGTACAGGAAGGCTGTGGGGGGATCCAGGGGTGCAGTGAGGTGAGACCCCAGGGATGAGGGATCAAGGCCGGAGGCTGCTGGGCAGAGCCACAGAGTGAAGAGCCCCTGGTCCCAAGCAAATGCCCCAATTGGAAGGCTCAAGGAGGGCTCCGGGGGCTCCCCTCACATGGGCTCCTGCCCCACTGCACAGACGAGGATTTGAACTCAGATCTTCCAGCCTGCGGTCTGGCCGGGCATCGGGGTGGAGCAGACCTTGGAGCCTGTGCCCCCCTTTAACAGATGGGTAAACTGAGGCTCACGTGAGGCCCTCATTAAGCGCCTACTGTGTGCTAGGGATGGCTGGGGGTGCTGCAGTGACTATGAAGAACTTCCTGGCTGTGTGACTCTGGGCAAGGCACTTTCACCCTTCCTGCCTCAGTCTCCTCATCTGTAAAGGGAGCTGGGGGAGGGAGAACAGAACACTCCACCTGGGGTCAGAGTGGGGCCCCAGAAGAAGCGAAGCAGAGCTGGTGGGCGGGGTTTCAGCGGAGTGGAGCCGCCTCCAGGACCGCCTCCCAGGGAGTGGACACGCCCTGCTAAGCCCCCCCCTCTAGGAAGGGGCCCCGCCCACCCCCTATCCTTGCTTCAGTCCTCAGCTGTAAAAGGAGGCCTCAGGCAGGCCCCCCCCCGGTCCCGCCCTTCGAGGACCAGGCTCCGCCTCCGGACAACGCCCGCAGCCAGGGACGGGCAGGAGGGAGTGCGCACGCGCTCCCCTCGGCTCGGCCCCGCCCCTTCCCTCCCCTTCCCCAAAAGGGGCCGACGGCGCCGCGGAACCCACGTGTCCGGGGCCTGGTTTCCGTCAGTAGGTGTGAGCACGTGACGAGCCCTGCGCAGGAGGCTCAGCATGGTGGGCAAAGTCAGGCGGCCCCGGGCCCGCCTGCACGCGGCCGCGGTGAAGGCGGCGCGCCCGGCCCCGAGCTCCAGGGAGGTGAAGGCAGAGGCGTCGGTGGCGGCAGCTACCGCGACCTCCTCGCGCCCCGCGGACGGGACGGCGTGGAGCGGTGCCGGGGGACAGGTATGGCCGATGTACCGCAGGCGGGACCACCGGAGCCGGGCGGGGGGGGGGG
>CM053593.1:390135929-390186203 GCA_028646575.1 Pseudocheirus occidentalis | reverse complement strand
GCGCGCGAGAGCCGGGACCGAGGTGATGGGGCTTGGGGGGGGGGGGGGAAACGGGACCGGGAGAGAGGGAGAGGGAGGGGAGCGCGGAGGATGCCTTTAAGATCAGTCCCACACCTGTCCGGGTGTGCTCCTTGGGCGGCCGGGTGCCCTTGCCTCAGGAAGGCCCCACCGGCTCTCTCCTGGAGACCCCCTTCTGTGAACGTAGCCTTTCCTCCCCTCCCACCGTGGCTTTCACTGTCATCCTCCCAACCATACCCTCATGCCCTCACGCCCCAGCCCGGGGGTAGTCAAGGCCTGTCAATTTCACCTCCCCCCCCAGCTTTTGTTCGTTTCTCCCCCTCCCCCCTTTTGTTCATAGTCTTTTGTTCATTTCAGTTTCACCTCCTGGGCCTCTTTTGTCCATTTCACTTCTCAGTCAGTCTCACTTCCGGTCAGTTCCACTTCACCTCCCCACAGTCTGACAAATTCGCCCCTTCTCTGTCTGGCGCTACCCCAGCCCTGCTGCAGGTTTTGTCACCTAACTTGTCCCAGCTGCGGGATGGGGGGGGGGGGTCTGCCTGCCTGCAGTCCCTCCGAACTCTGTTGTCCTCCACTCAGCCACCAAAGCACAGTCTGACCGTTCACCCCTACTCATTAAGCTCCAGGACCTCCAGGATCGACTACAAAATCCTGTTTGGCCTTCAAGGCCCTTTATACCCCAAGCTTCCTATACCTCGCACCCCTCCGTGGACTCCTGGATCTGGTGCCCTTTGTTCCAAGAACAAGACCCTTATCTCTGTCTGGGCTTTCTCTCTGGCCGTCCCCCACCCCTGGACCACTCTCCCTCTGCTCTGGCTTCCTTTACATCCCAGCTAAAATGCCACCTTCTCCAGGAAGCCTTCCCCCAGCCCTCTGAATTTCAGGGCCTTCCTTCTGTTCATCATTTCCTCCTCATTCTGTCTCTCGGCCTGCTTTGTCCAGATTTCTGTGCTATGTGCCATACTAGCTTGTAAGCTCTCTTCCCCGGCAGGGCCTGTCCTTTGCATTCTGGCGCATAGTAGGTACTTAATCAGTGCCAAGTGCCTGGGTGCCTGCAGCCCGGCAGCCTTTGCGGGCATGCCAGGACTTCTCTAGAAGTGAGCCCGATGAGCCTCAGGAGAACTCCGGATGTCTTCTTTCAGCCAGCTACCTTCTTACCCTCCCCCAGTGGCTGAAGGAACGACTTACTGTCTTAATTAAAATCAGTGTAATTAAAGCCTGGAGATCCTGGCTGCAGGAGGCCTCCCAGGAGATGCATCTGTGTGGGGATGGGAACTTGCCCAGCCTGCCCCTGGGAGGCTAAGCTCCCCGCTCCCCCCAGATGCCTCCCTGGTTCCAGGGGCTCGGGGAGAGAGAGGAGGGGAATCTGCTGAACCGGAAGAGAGCGGTCAGCCCCCTTGTACCTGGTTGAGGTGAGAAGCCGTGGGAAGCCCTCAGAGGCAGTGGGCAGTGAGAAGAGGGCCCTGGGGCTATGGAGATGGTGTTTGGGAAGAGTGAGTCAGGGAGGGAGGGACCCCCGACGTGAGGGGGCCCAGGCTTGGTGTAGCCCCGGGGCATTGCTGTTTGGAGGCTTTGAGTGGTCCAGTGCTGGGTCATCTGGGGGTGGAAGAATGAGGTCAGGGGAGGGTTCAGATGGGCAGCCGGAAGGAGATGACCAGATCAGTAGTGGTGGCTGAGGTGGGATGGGAGTTGGGTGGGGGGCCAGGCGGAGGTCCTGGTCAGCGAGGCCAGGGGGCTTGTGTGGATGCCCACACTCGGTCAATCTGTGGAAGCGCCCTGTGGACGTGCCGTGGGCCATTCCTGACGGACCCCGCCCTCACCAGGGGTCTGTTCTAGCAGGGGGGACAACAAGCATCCAGAGAAATGAACACAGTTATGTCCTGCGTGGTCTAGAGTATGTACAGATATAGGTGTGTGCACACACCCACACATAAGCCACATAAATAGAAGGCCTTGACCTGGGGTCTGCAGACCCCCGGGGTCCCCCAAGCTCGGTTGGGAAAGTCTCAGCAGAATGAGTTTCTTTGCATCCCTCCTGTGTCTGATCCACGCGGGCGCTCCCTGCCGTGAGCATGGTCACCACCCTCTCTCTGAGAGGGATGGGCCTGGGCAGAAGGTGGGGTTTAGTTGAGACTCAGGATGCTGGGAGGGGGACATGAGCAGGGTGTTGGGGCTCACCCAGGAGGCCAGGTGGTCAGGAGTGAGGGGCAAAGACCCAGAAGGGAGGAGGGGGTAGGGTCTGCGCTTTAGGGAAGTCCCAGCTCTCTCAGGAAGCATCGCTGTGCCGCTGCATCCCAAGTGCTGCCGCCTCACCCCAGCTCATAGCTCAGGGACGCCCACTGAGATCAGGTCTTCTAGTCTGGGTGGAGGAAGGGGCTGCCTCAGCAGGTAGTGAGCGCCCCATCCCCAGAGACTCCAAGTGGAGGCTGTGTGACTGTGTCTGGTCTGTTTCAGACCCCCCCCCCCCCCCCCCCTTCTGGGGTCGTTTGGACACAAGCCCCCAGAGTCTGAATTCTGTAAGATCACACGTTTGCATCCCCCTGGGCAGCCGGAGTTTGTGGCATCTGTGATATGCAGGAGGCGTGAGAGCCCAGTGCCCTCCAGTCAGGGGGATGGCAGATGGGCCTTGTGGGAGCCCGAGGAGCTTGGGATGGACTGGATTGAGGGCAGACACACCTAGAGCCTCGCCCTCCATGCCTGGCTTCTCACTGGGACTGGGCCTCCAGTGGGTCAGGACCCTTGGGGAAAGACAGGAGATGGGTGGGGCATGGAGGGACTAGAGCCGGGGGGAGCTGGGTGGGGTCTGGGGGCAGAGCTTTGGGGAACCCACTTCTCCTCCAGCCATCCCCGGGGGGCATGGCTTCTCATCCAGCCATCCCCGGGGGGCATGGCTTCTCATCCTGTGGTTAGTCTGAATTCTGCTCCCCGGGGGCCTCACAAGGCACCTTGGTCTCCCTTTGTATCCCCAGGACTGGGGCTTGGTGACCTCGGACATCTTTGCTGGAACCACCATCGACCCGAAGACGTTGGTTCAGAAATTGGAATCGGACACGAGGAGCGTTGTCTCGGCCAGTGCAGGTAAGAGCACCGGAGGGAGGGCCTTGGTGGCCGCAGGCCTCACAAGGCACCCTCTGACCCTAGACTCCTGGACTCCCAGCTGACTTCGCTGGATGGCCGCTGTCAGAGCCCTTGGCGGGAGCTCTCTCCCCTTTAACGGAGAAGGGGCGGCCCTGCTCTGGGGTCTACACCTTGTCTACTCTCATGCCTGAAGTTTTTAATCAGTCCGACCCTAAGCATGGTCAGAATTCCCCTTGCTGGGCTGCTCACTCCCGTGTTTGCCATGGCTCCCGGAAGGTGGCTTGGTGGTCTCTGTCTCACCACCTTCAGTGGGTTCCAGGTGCCCATGGACAGGCAGGTAGTGTGCATTTGGCCAGGAGGGCAGAGCCCTCTGAATCCTGAGGGGTGGATGTTTGCCTTTTTGGCACGCTTTTTTGGGTGTGTGCGTGGGGAGCAAACGTGAGAGCGCCGAGAGGCAGAGTGCTGTGGCTGGCTGCTCCCCGAAGCTGCGGCCAGGCTCTCCCAGTGTGAGACAAGGGCCCTTCCCTGGGGTATGGTTGCCTCCCCCATGCAGATCAGCCTCTTGTGGGCCACCCATGGGGGCTATCAGAGCCAGGATTTGAATGGAGAACTTCCTGACCTCCAGGTCTTCCTTGCACCCCTTTCTCTCCCATTCCTGGGCTCACAGATGCACTGGATCTCTGGCCAGTGTCACTGGGCTGGGCCTTCTTCAGCCATGGTCAGAGCATTCATCCCACTGTGACCCCTTGGTGATGGGCCTGCTGACCTCTGCTGCCTGGTCTGCAGGGACAGAGCGCTGGCCCGGGCCTAGCCTCTCACAGTGCCCTGCCTCCCAAGGAGTAGGGCTTTCTGGTGGAGGTCCCCCCTGTGACTCCCTCTGGCATCTCTGTTCTGGTGTTCTGGTCACGCCCCTTGGCCCGCCTGCAGAGGATGGTGAGGTGGGCGGGGTCTGAGCCTGACAGACACCTCTAAAACTGAGTGTTTCTCTGTCCTGGGGGCAGGAAGCTTTCAGATTGGCAAAGGAGTCTGGAGTCTGGCCATGGCCGTCCATTCATTCTGGCTGCTGCTCTGGACCCCTCCTTCCCATCTGGCACGGAAGCTGCCCTGGGCAGGCAGCTGCTTCACCCCCAGGGTGCCGCTCCAGGATCTGCCAGCTTTTCTCTGCTCTGGACCCTTCCCCTTTATTGTCCCAGTTCTCCCCACCTTGTGGCTTGGGTGTGGCTCTTGGGCAGCTTCTTGGGTGACCGCCCTGATTTCTCACATGACAGAACCTGTACAGAGGGAGGTGTTGGGGGTGTTCGTGGCCTGCTTTCGCCTCTGCCTCCCCTTGGAGTTCCTGGCCCAGCTCATTGCCCAGGACTCGGGTGCCTGAAGAGGGACTTGGGGGAGTGTGAGCAGACTGGCTTCTCACTGCTGGCCCCCCGCCACCCCTCCCCCGGTTGTGATCTCTTCCTCGGAGCAGCTCGCGGCTTCTGGCACCTGGGTGTTTGTCCCCCTCTTCGGCTGGCTCTGGACATTCTGCCCTGGCCCTGGTGACGCAGTGTTTGCTGTGAACAGCCCCGGCTTGTGCTTGCGTAAACTGGAATTTTCACACAGAGATGCTGGTGGGAGAGGTCAGTGAGTCTGCAGCAAGGTCGGAGTCTGGCTGCTGTCAAAAATCCTCTAGAGCCCATTCCACTGCTGCCCCCCTGCTGCCCCCCAGCTCCTGGTCCTCTTCAGATATGCTTTGGTGGCTGTGTTCTCATCCTTCTGGCTCTCTTGGCCAGGGCTTGGCCTCTCACTGTGCCTTTAATGGTTTTCTTCTTGTATAAATGTTCCAAAATGGGGAGGGAAAAGGGGGGAGAGGAGATGGTTCAGCACAGGGGGTCAGGAGGACCTTCCTTCTCCTCTGGCATTGAAGCCTCACAGGCCAGGTGACCCTGGGCAAGTCACTGGTTTTCTCAATGGAAGATGGGCTAACAAATGAACCAGCCTCCCAGGGCTGTCGTTAGCGTGATGAAGCGAGGTGATGTTTATGAAGAGCTTTACAGACGCTGAAACAGCCCAGGCACGTGTTGGCACCATCATCGCCATTGTCACCGCGACATTTGGAGTGTCTCCAGCAACAGAAAGGGGTGTTTATTCCATTTCTTTTTCAAGGTCAAGACTGGTCTCTCAGTTGACAAATTCAGTTTCTTTTCTTATTTTTGCTTTTAATCCTGTTGTCATTCTTGTGGATTTTGTTTTCCTGGTTCCATTGGGTGTGGAGGGCTCCCCGATGTGCACAGTGCTGCCCGGGTGCAGAGGACCGCCCTGGGCATTGAGGGCCGCCCAGTGTGCAAAAGGCTGTGCAGAGAGCTGCCTGGTATGCTGAGGGCCGCTCAGAGGGCTGCCTGGGTATGGAAGGCCGCCCTGGGTGCTGAGGGCCACCTGGTGTGCAAAGGGCTGCCTGGGTGTGGAGGGCTGCCCTGAGTGCTGAGGGCCGCCCAGTGTGCAGAGGGCTGCGCAGAGGGCTGCCCGGTGTGCTGAGGGCTGCCCTGGGCACTGAGGGCTGCCTGGTGTACAGAGGGTGGCACAGAGGGCTGCCCAGGTGGTTCTGACTCTCTGGCTCTGTTTTGGTGTCTTGGGTTCTCTTTTGTTTAACCGTTTTCATCATTGGTTTTCATAGAGGTTTTATAGAGATGGGGAAAAAAGAAAAAACCTTCCAGAAGAAGGGAGTTTCCGGATGGGTGGCATTTCTCAGGGGGGGGCAGAAGGCTGGGGCCTCACCCGAGCTGGGGGATGTGGCCACGGAGGAGGCAGCACTTTTGTCTGTCTGTCTTTGTGTCCCCAGGTGGGGAGTGGTCTCTGGGCCCTTCCTACTCGATTCATAAAACCTTGTCTAACTGAATCAGATCACCTCGTGGGTTTACATGAGCCGAACACCCCCTTGTCATCTGCCCAGGGCACAGATTTCTAGCGTCAGTCTTCCTGAAACCAAGAATAAGCTGCGGGGTAAGCACCTCCTGGGGTGCCTGCATCTCCTGTGGGAGAAGGGGATGGGGTGCAGCCCTCCAGCTGCAGAAGGGTGGCCTGGCAGAGGAGGGAGGTAGCAGGGTGGGCGGCCTTGCTTGTTGCTTGTGCCCACCTCCCCCATCCTCTGTGTGGAGCCGTTATCTGAATTTCAAAACAAGGACAGAGCTTGGCCCATGATGGCCCTTCCAGGGCCTGCTGGGAGCCCCCAAGTATTTAGTGGACCTGGCTCTTCTAGGAATTGGACTCAGGAGGGACTTGGCCTTGCAGCTAGCAGAAATCTGGTGGAAAATCTCTGCAGGCCCCGGCTCTGCTGGTAGCTCCTCGCTGACAATTCCCTGCAGCTGACTTGGTCTGGCTTGGACTTGCTCTTTGTGCCCTCTGAGGCCTCTACAGACACGTGGGGCTTCAGATAGGGTGGAACCCCATCCCCGTGCTCAGATCTCCCTCCAGAGAGGAGGAAAGAAGAGGCGGTCAGAGGAGGCAGCCCCTACCCCCTGCCCTCAGTGGTTTCCTTGAGTGTGGATAGTGCCTCCCGTTCCTGGCTGGGAGTGCCTTGCCACCTTGAGCTGTGTTCATATGCCAATCGTTTCTGGAGGGTCCCTCCTGTGGCATTGGGACAAAGGGAGGTGAGTCGGTACAGACGTCTGATGTAGATGCCTCATGATTTACGCACCTCCCTCTGTCCTGAGGAGCAAAGGACGGCTTGACCTGCTTCTGGGGACCTGCTGCTCCTCTTTCCACCCCCAGGTGTTGGCCCAGCAGAGGCTAGACGAGCATTTGGCTCGTGGGCATTCCTGCCCTCTTTGAGTTGGACTGGATGCTGCAGAGGTCTCTTCTAGCCCTGACTCGCCGATGGTTCAGATAAATCTTCCTGGGTTTCTCTGATGTCTTCGCGTTGAGCATTATCCTGATTTTGTGTTGTTTGCCACAGTGCCCATTGCTAGAGGGACTCAGTCTGTGCCAGTAGAGGGGGCGTCCTTGTGGCTTTTCTGTTGCTGCTGAATTCTCATCGCCCAGCCACCATGGCATAGTTGGCTCCTTCTGGTGTGTGCAGCCATCCTTTGCCAGAGGCCATGGGGCCCTGAGAGCACTCTGGGATCTCTGTGGCAGAGCTGACCTGGTAGCTGAGGGGGTGCCCATGGCCCTGTTGTATTCCCTTGGCATGCCTGGGAGCTCGAGAATCACGAGAAGAATCTTTGGCTGATCCAACAGTTGCCCGATGGGAATGGCTGCCTGGCCTACCATCCCTTCCCCATGCCAGGTTGCAGCCAGCCTTGGGGCCTGGCCTGGCTGCCGGTCTTGCGCGGACCTTGTCTCAGTGCCTCGGCCCAGCCTCCATGTGCATGTCCCAGCTCAGCCTCTACCCAGAGCCTTTGTTCCATGGGGTGGAGGCTGGGGTTATCAAGGGGCTGTCAGCTCCAGGCAGCTACTCCCCATTTATTTACACGCCTCCTTGCTCAGTGCCTCTCTGGATGAGCTCCTCGCACCCGCGGCCAAGGCTTTACAGGGCTTTGGCCAATTTCCAGGTCTTCCTTTGGGAAGGAAGCTTAACCCTTTAGTCTGCAGTGAAGGGGACTTAGGCCCAGCTTGTGTGTTACCCCCGTGGCCTGGCCAGTGAAGGGCATTTTGGCGGCTTCCCCTACCCCCAGAAAAGCATCCTGAGAGGACTGTGGAGCCCAGGGGCCGGATGGCTCCCCCCAGGCCCTCAGACTTGGGCACCTGAGCAGTGAGGCTGTCCCTAATGGCCCTCGAGGCCACTGGCTTGGCAGCGACGTCAGCCTTCATGCCAGCGGGCCTCCTTCCTCCTGTGTTCAGGGGTACCTTCAGCCTCTCGGAGCAGGCCAGTCCCGCTCAGGAGATCCCACTGCTTCTGGGCAGTCTGGGGGGTCCTTGGATGGGCATCGATTAAGCTTCTACTCTGTCCAGCCTGATGCTAGAGGCTTGTACCCTTGTGTGTGTGTGGTGCATGTTTGCAGGTCCACATGCACACACATGAGCAGAATTTGGGGAAAGATCCAGCCACAGAACTGAGTGGAATATGATGAGATGGAGAATGACAAAGAAAGAGGGTACCTGAGGGGGAGGTGAGGGAAGGTGGCAGGGTGGGGGCAGTGTCGGAGGAGAGAAGGGGCATTTATGGGACATCCACAGGCCTTGGCAACTGTGGGGGCCTGGGGTGTGAGGGAAGAACGTGGGAGGAGGCCTGAGGACCTGGGAGGGTGGGAGGTCGGGGAAAGATGATGAGCTTTGTTGGGACGTCTTGAGTTTGGGATGTCTGAAAGGCAGTTGGGGATACAAGACTGGAAGTCGGCAAAGAGTCTGGGGCAGGAAAGGTCAATCTGAGAATCATCTGAATAGAGATGGTCATTCAATCCGTGGAAGCTGACAAGTTGCTCCCCAAGGGAAGTAGTACAGAAGGAGGGGAGGGCCCAGGACAGAACCTGGGGGACACATGTATGGATAGACACGATCTGGAGGGGCGTCCGACGAAGGAAACTGAAGCAGTTGCCAGAGAGAGGACGACGGGAAAGAAGGGGATCCCAAAAACTGGACAGAAAAGAGTTTTGAGGAGACAGTGCCTCCCAGAGCCCAAGGCTGCAGAGGAGTCAAGGAGAATGAGGACTGAGAAACGGCCACTGGCCTTGGCCACTAAGAGATCCCTGGTCACTGTGGAGACGGCAGGGTGGGTGGGATGACGAGGGAGTGACTTGATCAGGGAGCTGTAGCAGGATTGCCTGGCAGCAGTGAGAGCCCAGTTGAGGGCGTACAGCACATTTGTGGTGGGCTCAGTATGGCGTGATTTTCTTTGTGTAGGAAAGAAGGCGATTGAGCTTGGTGGGGCGGGAGATTGGTGATGGAATAAGCTTAGGTCGAAGGGCCGAATACAGGAGGCAGCCAAGAGCTGACCTGATCCACTAAGGTCAGGATGTGTAGAGAGCACAGCCGGGGCATCTGCGTTAGTTTGAGAAAGAACAGAGGCCCTGCTGGTCACACAGGTCCTCGCTGTCTCTCCCCTGGCCCACTGGAAGCACCTTCTTTGGGGGGCACCCCCTTGCTTTCCTCCCCATGTTAGGCTACCTTCTTGCAGCTGCCAAAGTGATGTTCCTACAGCTCGGGTCTGCCTCTGCTTAGAACCTTACATGGATCCCTATTGCCTGCCCTTTAACATACGAACTCCCGTCTGACCTTTAAAACCCTTCGTCATCTGTGGCCAGTGTCTCTTCTCAGACTGAAGGCTTCTTCCTCAAACACGGCATGTGATTTCCCACCTCTGTGCTTTTGTCTCATCCAGCCTTCTGGTTAGAAGGACCCCTTAAACCTAATCCCACCCCCTACTTTCCTTTGTATCTGGGGCAGCTAGGTGGCACAGTGGCTGGAGTGCCAGACCTAGAGTCAGGAAGACCTGAGTTAAAATTTGGCCTTAGATACTTAGTTGCTGTGTGACCCTGGGTAAGTCACTTAATTCCTGCCTGTCTCGGGTTCCTCGTGTGAAATGAAGATCATAACGTTACCTTTATCTTGGGTTGTTTCAGGATAAAAGAGAAGATAACCCATAGGGCCCTTGGCACAAGTGCACATGTTCTGTGAGTGCTGCTGCTCCTGCTGCTCTACAGGCATTTTCTCAGACCTGGCCTGGGCCAGGCTTGGGGCCAAGCTCCCATGGTGCTTCAGGGGCCGCAGAGCTGCCTTATGAGGCCTGGTTGTTCCTCCAGAGTCCTGGGAGGAAGGATGCATCCAGGGCCTGTTGCTAGCCCCCCATCAGTTCCATTTCTGGGGTCCCAGGAGGAGGCTCTCTGCCCTCCCAGGGAGATCCACAGAGCTGGGAGCTGCAGGCAGGGTCAGCTTCTTTGTGTCTTCACTTACAGGGAGGGTCACATGTCTGAGTCCTTGTTTTTCCAGAGGGGCTGTGGAAATGGGTTTGCTGGCTAGGCGTCCTTCAGTGTGAAAAGGAAAAGAAGCCGTCCTGAATGGTGCTGTTCTGCTGGGGCGGGGAGGTGGTGTGGGGTACACGGGCTGGCTTAGCCGAGGTTTGGCTTTCCTCTAACGGTGGAGCCCAGATGAAGCTGGAGAAAGGGACGCTTCCTGTCCTGGCCGTGAGCTTGGTGCCCAGTTGGTATGCCTCTTCTTGTTCCAGAGCTGGGCTGAGGAGGATTCCTCCCACCGAGAGGGTCAGCTTTCAGCCTTAGTGTGGGCCAGGCTGGGCCCTGGGGTCTGGGTAACTTCTTCACTGCCATTGTGTCCCAAGCATTCAGACCCTTCCCACTTTGGGGCTGAGAGAGAGCTCAGGGCAGGCACATGGCAGTGGTGTCTGCCCCTGTGGATGACCAGGTGTCCACGGCTGCCCAGAGCAGCCACAGGGTCATTCTTTTTAATGGCGGTATGGAGAAATGTTGTTTTTGGGGAACATCCGCCACTGTTGGTGATGAAGTGAGCAGAGGACAAGAGGCGAGAGGGCCCACGTTGGCCTGGGCACCCAGCCTCTTGGGTAGAGTGCTATCTGGGTGTGTAACCAGCACCTGTGGAGAGGTCACAAGTTCCTGAAGTCAGAATGCCAGCCGGACTTTGTAGGATTTGTCACTTCTTTTCACGGGGGTCACCCTAGCTTGTCTTCTCCCAAGGACTAATAGTTGGGAGAACCTTTGTGTAAGAAAAGCAAAGTCAGGGGACAAGGTTCCTATGGGGCTTGGAACCCTTGTGGAACCAGTGGGTTTCAGTGGGGCCCTCTCTCAGCCTCCCCCTGTTGAGAGAGTCCAAGGAGAGGATGCCCAGGACCACCTTGGTGTGGCAGCTGCGTTGCCTCGAGGGGCGGTTCTTAGCTGTTCCCCCTGCTCTCTTCCCAAGAGAGATGGTGCCATCTTGGTAGATGACCCCTGCACAATCAGATACTGTCACTTGGAGGCTGGGGAGGCACTAAGAAGATGAGACTTCCCCAGGCAGTCCCATGCCCAGCATCTGCCCTAGAGAAGAGGAGCTACTGATCCGTGCTATGCACCCCAGCCAGGGTCCCAGAAACCTGCCAGCAGACACCCCAGCAGCAGCCCCTGCCAGGAGACCCGCCTTAGCGCCTGGCCTTCAGAGACATCCGTGTGTTTAAGTGAATGAATGACTGGGAGGAGGGGGGAGCCATGCACACTGCCCCTCGCTACTCCCTTGTTTGGAATCAAATTATCCATGACTGGTGACTGCTTTTTCCTTGCTTAATTGATTTGTATGCTGTTTAGAAGGCATCACTGTTGCAGGCACAGATGTCATTCTTGGTGGCTCCAATGTGGTTTCCCAGGGTCCTGGTAGTGAGATGTTGGACGGCAGCTCCTGGGTGGCCAGGCACCTGCCTAGCCCCTGGGATCACACTTCTGGGGAAGGCCAGGAGGGTGTGAGGCTGGTCACCATGTACGTGTCCACACCCAGCCCAGCTGCTGCTGAGACTCCCAGATCATGGCCCCTGTATGTGTGTGAAGCTGTCACCATACCTTTCTCTGTCCTTTCAAGACCCAGTGGTTCTTGTTCCCTGAACCTAATGCTGTGCAAAAATGAAACCAGGATGGGCCACAGGATCCTAGGGTCTGAGTTCGAGTCCTGATTGACTCTGCTCATAGCTGGGTGTAAGTCATTGAAACTTTCTAAACCTGTTTCCTTGTTTGTGAAACTGGGTCTCTGAGCATTTGGCTCCCTTTTTAATTCAGAAAGAAAGTAATCCAGGCTTTCTGATTTTTGTCAATCAGTGGAATGTCTGTTGTCATGTTCTCAGCCAGCACTGCCAGACTCTGTGGTAGTCAGGCCCTGGGCTAGCAGAAAGTCAGGGAGTTACAGCAAAGAGTGGAGTGGCCACCACTTGTGGAAGGCCCAAATGGGAACTGTGGCTGATGTTCACTGGTCAGTGCCCCAAACCAAGCAGAGAATGGTCAGATCTTGTGTTTAATGATGGCAATAAGAGGAAAATATCGCACTCTTCTTGGGGTCTGCATGACTGTCCACAACCTACCAGACTGAGGAGGCAAGAGACAGCAGGCTTGGGTTTATTTGTTTTGTTTACGTTGGAAGTTGTATTTTTTAAAAAATAAGGACCTGTAGTGACTCAGACTGTGCATGCCCTTTGATCCAGCAATACTCTGCTAGGTCTGTATCCCAATGAGATCCCAGTGGGATGCCCCTCAATTGGAGAATGGCTGAACAAGTTGGGGCATGTAAACATAATGGAATATTATTGTGCTACAAGAAATGAGGAGCAGATGGACTTCAGAAAAACCTGAAAAGATATATATGAACTGATGAAGAGAGAGGAGAGCAGGACCAGGAGAATGTTCCTGGTACCCCAAAACAGCAACATTGTAGCAATGATCAGCTGTGAATGACTTCTATGAACTAATGCAGAGAGAGGGGAGCAGGACCAGGAGAATGTTCCTGGTACCCCAAAACAGCAACATTGTAGCAATGATCAGCTGTGAATGACTTCTATGAACTAATGCAGAGAGAGGGGAGCAGGACCAGGAGAATGTTCCTGGTACCCCAAAACAGCAACATTGTAACAATGATCAGCTGTGAATGACTTCTGTGAACTGATGCAGAGAGAGGGGAGCAGGACCAGGAGAATGTTCTTGTACACAGAAACAGCAACATTGTAACAATGATCAGCTGTGAATGACTTCTGTGAACTGATGCAGAGAGAGGGGAGCAGGACCAGGAGAATGTTCTTGTACACAGAAACAGCAATATTGTAACAACGATTAACTCTGAATGACTTGGCTTTTCTCTGGAATACAGTGATCCAAGGCAGTCCCGAGATTTCGATGAAAAATGCTCTCTGCCTCCAGAGAAGGGAACTGATGGTCCTAACGCAGGTCAAAGCAGATGACTTTCACTTTCTCTGTTTGTTTGAGTTTCCCCCACCCCCCCACAAAGTATGGAGATGTTTTACATGCTTGCCCATTTAAATGTCGAGACAGCTTACCGTCTCAGGGAGGGAGGGATGGAATTTGGAACTCAAAACTTAACAACAAATGTTTAAAATGTTCTTATGTGTAATTGGTCAAAAACAAAATATTAAAAAGAAACAAGGACCATTAGTAATAAAAGGTTTTTGTGGCTCTGTTCGGTTTCCCCAGCCTGGCTATTAGGAAATGTGGATCTCTGACAGGTCAACATGGGGCCTGTGTTCCGTCCTCTGAGGGATCAGAGAGATCCCTGCCTGGCCACATGCTGGGCAGCTGCATTCTTGAGCTGGCATTCATCCTGCCCATTTGGTGCATCTGTCCCTCACACAACAGCAGCCTTTCTGCCTTCTCCTGACCCCAGGGAGCCCCCCTTCGGGCCAGCTCCTGATGGGGCTGGGTGTTCAGCCTCCACATCCCCAGGAGGGTTCCCAATCAGAGGGCTGTGGGTCAATGCATTGAACCCTCAGTTTCTTCTCTGTCTGGAGGCTAGCAGCACTTGTCTTGCCTTCTCCTGAGGGGGTGGGGTTTTGGAGGTGCCTGCCACCGGTCAGTTTTGGAGTTACCGATCCAGGTCTGTGGCATGTCTCCCGCTAGCTCACTGAGGGCAGAACCTGTATGCAGGGGGGCCACTGCAGAAATGGTGCTAGGTCAGGCTGAATTGAAGTGAGCGTATGAACCAGCTGGGTTTGGCCTTTGGCAGCCCTGAGCACAGGCACTTATGAAGCTCTCCTGGCATAGAGGTTGAGATAGCGCATCTTCTTCCGGGCACATTGAGTCCTCCAGAGCCTGGCGCCCACGTTTCCGAGCTTACACAGACCACCTGAACTTACCACCATACTGTTCTTGCACGTGACAGCCCATCTCCCACCTACTTGCCTTTGACCTGGTTGTCCCCTCCTCTTGGTACGCCCTCCCTCCTCACTTCAACTTCAAAATTTGGCTCAAATGCCACCTCCTGCCTAAAGCCTTTGCTGATTTTCCCCCTCCCCCGTTACCTTATATTTAGTTTTAATTTTATATGTATTCTGTATGTGCCACACTGTTTCCCAAAATATGAGAAATGCCCCTGGGGGCAGGGACTATTGTGCTGGGCACACAGTAGGCATTTAATGAATGCTCACTGAAGGAGGCTGTGAGGATGACGATGGCCCTGTCCCACCCATAAGCCCAGCCTGCCTCGTATCTGTTAGCCCTGAGGCCAGACTTCCCAGGAGGCACTTTTTCCCAGGGCAGGGGGCCTTCCTCAGCAAACAGGCCAGGGTGTCTTGGGGTCCTTGGCATCCCACTGACCTTTTGACGATGTCTGTGTTCCTTACACTGTGGCAACTTAAACCCAGGATCTGTAACAAATCACCTTGAGTGGACGGGTTTTACTTTGGCACATAACTTCTGCAAACTGAAACCATCGGCTTTCTCCTCCCAGTCCATGTTGGTGGGAAATGAGGCCAGCGGCATCTGGGTGTTCTGGGCTCCTTGAGCCTTCACTGCTCCAGGGACGGACACTCCTGCTCTCACCAGGCTTCCAGAGCACAGCTTCCGCGTACTTGCCTGCAGGATGGAGGCGAGGGCAGACTCGCCAAGCTCAGGACAGCGCTGTTTCTCATCTGGGAGCCCTTCTCCCCCTCGGGGTGCCCAGCATTCCCTGGGCACCTCATCAGTTGAGACTGTTTGTATTCCTGGGCCGTTGCTGGGCTCCTGGCACCGCGTGCTAAGTGCTTAATAAATGTGTGTGCCCTTCCTCCTCCCTCCTCTTCTCCTCTCCGATTTGTCTCTCTCTCTCTCCCTGTCTCTGTCTGTGTCTCTCTTTCCCTTCCTTCTTCCTGTCTCCCTCTCCATCAACAGCAGCAGCAGCCTCTCTGTGGACATTCAGGAACGTGGTCAGAGCCCACCACTTTTTCCATGTATGTGTTCTCAGGCCTGTGTTCCTGGCACACAGTAGGTACCTGTGTGTAATGCTGCTTCCCTACCACCCATCCCACCCTTGAGAGTTCTGGGGCCTCATTTCTTCCTCAGTAAGAAGAGGAGGCTGGCCTTGACCCCAGGCGGCTTTCCCTCTCTGGGTCTGGGGTCCTCAGAGGTTCTCCTGTGGGTGCCCTGGCTCCAGGACTCAGTGCAGTGACAGCTCGTTGCAGCTATGGTGGGCGCGGACCAGGGAGTGCGAGTGGGGGGCAGGGAGGATGGCCAGAGGGGGAAGTCCCTGCCTCTGGCTTCCCACGGTTTCCTCTGGCCATAGAGATGGGGACCCCAGGGCTATGGAAACCTCAATGGGGGGGCCTTTTTGGCTCCCCTGCAGTGGACCCATTCTCCCACATTTCCTGCGCTCTTGGTTCTCCTCAGAATTGGAGGCTTGTGGGTCAGGGATGGCAGAGCCCTCATCCTGCATGCCCAGGCACCTGGAGAACTGTAGGCCTACGAACATCCCGACAGGTTGAAACAGGCAGCCAGCTGCATTGCTCCAGGGCTGAGCTGTCCCAAGGGCACAGAAGTGGGACCAGACACGGCCCCACCCGAGTCATCAGCAAGATTTCAGGGTTCAGGCTGCCCTGGCCTGGGCCCTGGATTCCTAGGCACTGTTGAGAGGAGGTCACTGGACTGCTGTCTTCTCCTGGAGTGATTCCTGGCTGGGGTCTGGTCAGTGCCTCTTCTGTGTGACCAGGAACCTGCTGCCACTTGGCTGTTGGTCCTTGGGGGCTTTTGGGCCCCAGCTATCACCTGGTGGCCATGCTGATACTGAGCCCCCTGTGGCTTACGGAACATGGGCCTCCTGAAGCAGGCTCTTCAAGGCCAGTTCCTAACTCCATTAACTACATTCAGTGCATTGGCCATGTGCGGCACACTTTGTGGGGGGTAGGGGGTTGGGCATCCTCTCAGACCTCATTCCTGGTCAGTGACTTGCTTTGATGAGCCTCAGGAAGGCTGAGGAGGAGGAGGAAGAGGTTCAGAAGACCCCATTTGTGGAGGAAGGAAATGTGGCATCCCATAAATTAGGGAGAGACAGGTGCCACGGCCTTCCTTCTTGGGCTGTGTCCTCCCCAGTTCTCCCAGGTGACTGGATGACTGAGGAGGGCCGGAGCCAATGTGTGCAGTGAGAGGCTGGGCAGGTGGGGCGTCAGAGCACACCTGGCGTTTCTCAGGCCACTGGTAGTTGTCCAGCTGATGCAGCCTTTCCCTGATGAACCTGGCTGCCAGGGCTGCATACCCCGTTCTTTGTAGCTCGGCTTCAGGGCCCCACTGAGGGCTGGAAAACCTGATGACTGTGCTATTCCTGGGTGCCTTGGGCTCTCTGCTGGTCCTTGGGGCCAGACTCCAACTCTGCAGTGGCCCCCTGTCTCTGTTGCTGGTCTCTTGTCCCAGGCAGACAGCCTGGCTGACCACCACCCTCTACTTTCCTTCTGCTGATGCCCGCAGCCTATAGTAGTCAGCCAGTTGCTGCCCCTGCCTAGGAAGAGCCAGGAGGGCCCTGGAAGAAGGGTTATGATTCACGTCTGAGAGCAGGAGAGGTCTCTGCTGGTCTTCCCATCCGGGGGGGAGCAGCTCATGGCTTGCCTGGGCTTCCCTTTCTCTGCTCCTGAATTTAAACATTTGTCTTGGCTCCTTGGCTGAGGCCCAGCAGCCCTTCTTCAAAGACATGATGAGTTGCAGAATGTTCTGAGTACTTGCTATGTCCCCAGCTGGATGGGCAGGCATCCAGACTAGCCCTGGGGACCGCGCTCTGTCTGTGATGGGGGCAGAGAGATTGATCCTAATGGGAGCCGGTCCCACCTTCTGCTTCTCAGCTCCTTGTTCCCAGGGTTGGGAACATGGGGTCCAAAGACCCCAGCGTCTTTACCTTCTCTAGTGGGCAGAGGACTGGTGTTCCCCATAGAGACGGGCGAGGGCAGCCCCCGCACCTGGGACTCCTTGGAGGAGAGGGAAGCACCGGTGAGGCAATGTCCCCTGCCTGGGGACACACAGTTCTGATTTGTGCCAGGCTTTGGAGATGGCTCTTGGCTTCTGCCACCCTGCTTGGCACTTTGCAGAACCTCCTGCCTTGTCATCCCTTCCCAGTCTGGTCCTCACCCCCCCTAACCCACACCACTTCCTTACCCTCAGAATCAAGGAGAAGGGCCTTCTGGGGGCTGCCGTAGCCCCTGCTTTCTGTGCCTTGTGGAGGGGGGGCTGGCAAGGCCACAGAAGGCAACTGGCTGAGTGACTCCAGCCTCCTGGTGGGGCTTCCTTTCCCACGGCTGTGGACCTAGGAAGCAGCCTTCCCACCCCACTGGCTGACCCTGTGCCTGGGCTCAGTGATGCTGGCTTGTATGTCCAGACCTTCTCCAGGGGGGCTTCATGGTAGCAAAATCCTCACGTCTTCACGCGTTTGCTTTGGCAAGAGTACCCGGCATGCCCGTGCCAAGGGTCCCACCAGACCCTTCTCTCCTTCCCTCTCTCCCTGGCTCCATGGCAGGCAGATCTGGGATCAAACAGTTAAATTCCTGGAAGCGTCGTTTACAGTTTTCACATAGTGAACCCTTTAGAAAATGCTGATAAATCATCCCGTTTGTTTTTTTGCAAGTCAGATAATGGGGTTCTCTTGACAGGGAGCACACACGCCGTCTGGCGGCTCCTGCTGCTCTGGGAGTCTATTAACAGAAGGCCCCCGGTGTGAGAGACACTCCCCGCCTGAAGCTCAGGCCTGACGTGGATGTCAGCTGGAGGGCCGACTCGGCCTGAGACTCTGGGGCCCAGATGGGAAAGCTCTTCTCGATGAGCGTGTGTGGGGGGCAGGAAGAGCATTTGGCATCCCCTTCTTTTCGTGGGGCATCTCCCTGGAGCCGGGGGAGATCTGCGAGCTCCTCCAGTCTGAGCCCCTTGGTGAGGAGGAAACAGGCCCATGGAGGTGCAGCATCTTGCCAGGGTCACATAGGTGGGATACGGGTCAGAATCAGGATTTGAACCCAGATCCTTGGACTCCAGAGTCCGTGCTCTCCTCTGCTGTGCTTCCCTCACTCCTTTGGTGTTTGGTGAGTGAATGAGTGTTGACCCTGCCTTCCTTCCCAGGGCACAGGCTAGGGTCTTCCCATGGTGGCACTACCCCCCCCCCCACTGCTGTGCCACCCTCAGTGCCAGAGGCCCCCGATTCCAGAGCAGAGAGGTGGAGATCGATCATCAGCCCGCCCTCCTTCATGGATGGAAAGGTTTTATCTGGTTTGGAAGGGTCTGCCTCCTGCCTCCAGCCGTGGGGAGGGTGTGTCCTCGTCCGGCCTGGAATGTGTGCCCCAGGCTGGTGCCAAGGAAGAGTCCTGTGAAAGAAAAGCAGCAGCTGTGATTTGCTGAGACAGGAGAGGCTGCACTTGGGAGGCCCTAAATCACTCGGACCCTGTGCATGGCATTCAAGGCCTTGAGCCATGAGGCATGAGCATGCCCAGGGGTGTGTCTGTGTTGGAGAGCCAGGAGAGTCCCTGGGCAAGGCAAGCACCCTTTCCACCGTTTCTTCCATAGAGGTGATCCAGGTGTGACTTTGGCATCCTCACCTCCAGCTGCCTGGGTTAGGGTTTGACCTTCCCACACAGAGAAGGGCCTTCCAAGGAGGCGCCAACCAGGCCTGGTGCTTGTCGGGCCTTTTCTCAGCCTTTGAGAGCCAGCTCCTGCTCCTCTGCCCTGCAAGATCAGCTTCTGGTTTCCTGTGGTTTCTAGAGCAGGGGAAGGTATCAGGAGGGAAGGTTCCTTCCCTTGGGGTGGGTGGAGGCAGAGAAATCTGTCCCCGAGATGACCAGGATGTCTGGTGGGGGACACATGTGATTATCATCTGCTGGGTTGTAGTGTTTGATCCTTAGAGTGGCCAAGATGGGGAAGCACCTTGGACGTTAAGTAGAGGAGCTAGGGATGGACAACCTGGAAAGGGGCATGTTTGGGGGCAAGAGGCTAGCCTGGGAAGGGGCAGGTTTGGGGACAAGGGGTTAGCCTGGGAAGGGGCAGGTTTGGGGACAAGGGGCTAGCCTGGGAAGGGGCAGCTTTGAAGGCAAGGGGCTAGCTGTGTGTGAGGGCTGCTTGGTGTCTGAAAAGCTGTCCTGTGGGTCAGGAATTACATGTGGTCTACTGGGGGGCAAGATTGGGAGCCTTGGGGGCCCCCAGGAGAGCTGTCCCAGGGCAGAGCAGGCAGCTCTGGGGGGTGGTGAGCTCCCCGGCATTGGCAGCTGGAATTGCCCTTCTCATGTGTGCTGGACTAGGTACCCTCTGATGTCTCTGAGCTCATGCTTTGTGCTCAGCCTGGGGTACAAAGACCCTCCAGCCTCAAGGAGCATGCAGGGTCAGTGGAATCAGGGTGGACTCCCTGGAGGGAGGGGTGGAGGCAGAACGAGGGTCCTGTGAGGTACAGCAGAGAGGTCAGTTTGACTGGAGCATGGAGCGTGTGTGTGATGGTGAATGGGGAGCCACAGCTGCTTCTTGAGCTGGACAGTCACTGGCCAAGTGGAGCCTCAGACCCTTTGACCTGGTCTCTTCTTTGAGGATATTTTCTGTTGAAAGTGTTGGTTTTTCCTCCCCTTTGTGCCCCAGGGTAGCCACTCCTCCTGTCTGAGGCTTGTCTGCAGGTGCCCCCTCTGCCAGGAGGGGTGGGGAGCCTTTCTTGGGCCAGGCGTGGTCGTGTTGGTGCTGGCACGGTCCCTGGGCTCCTTCTGGGTACACCTGGTGGTTCTGCAGGGTCTTGGGGCACACAAACGAGCTGCCTTGCAGTCACTCTAGCCAGTGAGAAGGCATTGGGAGCCATCTGGCTTTGTCCTGTGCTTGGAGGCTTGTTGCTTTGTAATGATGAAAACCAGTCATTTCCCTGGAGAGTCTAGATCTCTTCCTCCAGGTGAATGTTATTCTTTCTTGCTTTGGAAAGTCTTCCCTTGGTTGAGGGGTCCGTTGGTCTCACCCTAAGTCGGTGTTGGTGGTCTGATCATTTTTTATTGCATGAGCCTGGGCTTATGGCTCACCCCTGGTGACCCCTGAGTGTCCCTCCAGGTGTGTGAGCTCCCTTCTCTCTTCAGGGCTCCCACCTTAGCCACATCGCCCTTCCCTCCAGGTGTGTGAGCTGCCCTTTTCTCTTCAGGGCTCCCTCCGTAGCCACGTCCATCGTGTGTCGTCCCCTCCAGGTGTGTGAGCCTCCCTTATCTCTTCAGAGCTCCTGCTGTAGCCGTGTCCAACCATGCGTTGTCCCCTCCAGGTGTGTGAGCCGCTCTTCTCTCTTCAGGGCTCCCGTTGTAGCTGCATCCATCATGAGTTATTCCCTAATGTGCCTCAGCAGATGGATTCACGTTTCTTTCTTTTTTTTTCTCTTAGGGCTCACTCCTTGGTTTTACTGGTGTTTCATTGAAATGCTGTTGACATTGTCGGTTTATTCTTGTTTTCTGCTTCTCTGCCAAAGCTGCCAATTGTCTCAATTAAGGAGCATTCTCCAAGTGTGGTTTGAGGAGCCCTGGGGCACCCTGGGACAGTAAGGTCCAGCTTCAGGTCTGGGTGAAGCTGGACTTTCTTCATACTGCAACCAAAACAATAGATTGCTGGATCTGGAGTCGGGAAGACCTGAGTTCAAATCTAGCCTCAGACAAGCTGTGCCAGTGACCCTGGGCAAGTCACTCCACCCTCTTTGCCCCAGTTTCCTCATGTGTAAAATGAGCTGGAGAAGGAAATGGCTAAAACCACTCCAGTATCTTTGACAAGAAAACCCCAAACGGGGCCATGAAGAGTCAGACCTGGCTAAAATGACTGGAATAACAACAGACTGATAGAACCTGGCTGTGAAGGCTTGGCAGTTCAGTCCGTCAGTCATCAGCCTTCTGTGTCCAAGACGCCACAAAAAGGGCCGAATACAGAATACAAAACATGCCTTCGAGGAGCTTACAGTCAGAGGACAGAGTCCTGAACCTGAGTCGGAAAGACTTTCGTATCTTCTTAGCTGTGGGACCCGGAAAGTTGACAAGCTTCCATCTTGCTGTAAAGTTTGCAGAGGACTTTATGCTCATTGTCCCTCTTGATCCCCACAGAAACCTTAGGGAGATAAGTCATAGTATTATCCCTCTTTTAGACTAAGTGACTTGCCCAGGATCACACGGCTGGAGTCCAGATTAGTACTTGAGTCTTCCTGATTCAGGATCTAGGGTTCTGTCCGCTGCTGCCTCTTTGTTAAGAGTGTAGAGACACTGGAAGGTTTGAAAATTGCTCACGCATCTGGATTATTCCAGGTAAACCGTCGGGTCCCCTCTGCCTGGCTACATTTGGCCTTTCATTTTTTTTCCCTTTGTCTTACTACTATTTTTTAGTAACCATGTCCAATAATAGGGGGAAGGGGAACACCCTTGCTTTGCTTCTGTTTTTATTGGGAAAGTTTCTAGTTTTTTCCCAATTACACACAGTGCTTACTTTTGGTTTTAAAAATATGCAATTAAGTAGGGCAGTAGTGGAAATGTGTGCTTGTAGTTAGACCTGAGTTCAAATCCTGCCTTAGATACTTACTGGTAGTGTGGCTCTGTTCATTTGAGTTGTCCAACGTCGCTCGTCTCTGCTTCCTCATTAAGAATTCACAGTGTTGTTGTGAGAATGAAATAAGGGGATAATAAAGCCCTTCGTCGTCAGTAAAGTGCTGCATACACATTAGCTGTTGATGGTTGTATAAGATACTTCTTATCCCGTCCAAGAAGGTCGTTCCATGCCTGTCCTTGGCGGTTTATTTTGAAGCTTAAATCCAGTGTTTTCATGTTGTTTTGCACGTGTTGAACCATCTTTGCATGTCCAGTTTAAGTCTATCTCGACCGTGGGGAGTGATGCTGATGCACACGTTGACATGCGTGGTGTTGGTGTGCGGTTTCTTCCTTGCTTTGTCCTTGTCCGGGGTTTGGCTGTTAGAAGTGTGCTTTCCTCACGCAGGGTGTTTGGTGGACTGTTCTCCTCAGTTCTGAGGAAGAATTTGTGCAAGGGAGGGACTGATTTTTCTTGCCCATTTTGATTCCTTTTGGATCCTGCTCCCTTGCCTCCCTCCCTTTGCTCTTTTCCTTTTCTGAAGTTGGGTTATTGAGGCTTCCTACATTTCATGCTCTACTTTCTGTACTTGTATCTCTGTAGATTATACTCTTCCTGTAAGTTTTCAGCTGAGTTGATGGAATTGTGGACTCTCTGTTCTCATGATTCCTTTCATTTTCTGTTAGTTTCAAACTTCAAACTCTTGATGAGTTTGGTGACTCTTAAGGCTTCTTATCACATCTGAAAAATAACATTCTTAATGTTAATGATCAGCCCTGGATCTTAACTGTCCTTATGCACTCTTCTCTGATTATTAAGGGGCACTGCAGGAGAGTGGATGGAATCAGGAAGCCCTGGGTTCACATCCTGCCTCCAACCCCTGACCTAGCTTGTGTGATCAGGACATGATAAGGCTTTTAAACTCTGAGCCTCATTTTACCCATCTGTAGCATGGGGTCCACACTGCCTATAGCTCCTCCCTTACAAGGTGGTTGTGAGGTCTGGAAGAGATTGTTGTGCCTGAGACTTTCAAGGGATTTGTCACTATTAGTGATTGCTCTTATTTTTAGACTGTGATTATCAGAAAACTCCCTCCACCAACAGAATCTGCCACTCCTAGTCTTAAGAGAGTGAAGTTGCCTGGAAGGTTTGAGTGACTTACCCAAGGTCTCACAGCTTGTATGTGTCAGAGGCAGAGTTGGAAGCCACTGTGCCTCTTACCTGAAGTTTTTTTTCTTTTAAAAAATTATTATTTTTAGTTTTTAACATTCACTTTCATAAGATTTTGAGTTTTAAATTTTCTTCCCCTCATTTGAGTGTCCTTCCTCCTCCCCTCCCCAAGATGGTGTGCAATCTGATGTAGGCTCTACATAGACATTCACGTTAAAATATTTTCACTTTAATGATGTAAAGAAGGATTGGAACCAATGGGAGGAACCATGAGAAAGAAGAAACTAAACAAAAAACGAGAACAAATAGTCTGCTTCAGTCTTGTTGCCCAGTCCAACGGAGACCTATTAAAGTCCTCAGCTTCAAAAGGCCCAGGTCCCCTCATCCTGGTCCATGTCTGGCCGCTGCACCCAGATGGCTCCAGAGGAGACAGCAAAGCTGGTGACTGCACAGGCGGCCTCACTTCAGTTCACTCACACGTCGCGGTGTCCCCTTCCCGATGTAGGGTCCTCTTTGAGGACAAGGACGAACGACAGCCACAGCCGCTGGGCTTCACTCGTGACTGTGCTGCTCGGCCCCACGTCAGTCTGATTCTGTCACGAGTCCCAATGCGGTCTGGGGCCTTGCTGAGCCCGAAGGACGCCCGCCGGCTGCCTCCTGGCAGGTGTAGCAGGAGGGCAGCGTGCTGTGGAGCTTTGTGCTTCCTTCCTCGTTTCTGAGTCATGCAATTTGATTTTCTTCTTGCTAATGGTTTATCAATTTCATGTCTTTTAAAAATTGGCCACTGTCGAGTCAATTGTTTTTTTTTAATTTTATTGAGTTTTCCTTTTATCTTAAACATTTTCTTCATGCTTGGTTTTGTTCCTTTTCTAATTGCTTTAAATGGAAATTCAGCTCCTTAATTTCCCCCTTTTTGTTCACATAATTTGCCCCTGAGCCCCACCTTGGCTGGGCCCAGAAATGCTGGCACGTTCTGTTTGTGTGGTCGCTGTCTTTAATGCAATCTGCTGTGGTGTAATGCCTGGTGAAGGACCATTTTTAGAACAAGAAGTTGGTTTATGGTCTCTGTGTCTGCATGCTGTTTACAGTGGTGCTTTGGTCTTTGCATTGCCTTGTGAGCCAGGTGTAAAAACATGGCGCTTCCAGCCTCTGCCTTTCTGCACTGGCGGTCTGAGGGCTCTGAGCAGGTGGCCGGTCCTTGCCCTTCCCAGCCCCAGAGGGCATCTGTTGCTCTCCTGTGTCCTTCCTTTGCCGTGACCAGGGCTCCGTGGTCCGTCAGCTGTGAAGCTCAGACAGACTGCACGGCTTGGGCTCCTCTAGGCCAGCACCTTATGAATCTTTATCATCAACTCCCCATTAGCTGGCTTTGTTCATCCTTTCCCATCTGATAGCAGAGAACACAGATCAGGCCACACTCGAGCAGCTGTTTTCTGGCTGTCGGCCATCCCTGTCCCTCCCTGGATGACCCGGCAGACAAGAGCCAGACCCTTTGGCCTGCTCCGAGTTCCCCTACATGGTGGCCCTGACTGGCCAGGACCCTGCCACACTGTTGTGTCCACTGACTCTTTGTCTTCACTCCGGGCTTTCATTTCTGTGTGTCTCTGCCTAACCTGGACGTATCATTTTTTTTTTTTTAAGTGGAGACCCAGGTTTGTTCCAGAGATCACCATCTTTGTTTTCCTCGCCTTCTAGGGGCATTTGTGTTGAATTGGTGACCCACAGGCTGTCCTGAAGTGGGGTTCTATAAATTACTCAGAATCCTCAGTTGGCTGGAATCTTCCCTGTATGGGGTTTGGAAGCTGGCCAGAAGCCGGCAGTGCCTGAAGGCCACGTGTTCTGATGAGGAGAACCACCCTGGCTCTCCTGAGAAGGTAACTTTCTCTCTCTGGCCTCAGGTTCCCCATCTCTGCAGCTTGGTGTGCAGAGCCCTGTCTCTGACCCTCTGGGTCTCCTTATGGAATGGAGGGATGGCGGTTCAGGCTGCCTCTCCCTTCCAGGGCCTTTCCTTGGGGAGATCTCCAGCTGAGCCCATTTCTCCTTTGTCCCCAGGTGTGTGCACCTGGTCTCCTTGCCTAGACTGGGAGCTCCCCGAGGGCAGGGGCCGTGCCTGGCACGCAGTAGGTACCTAATGAATGTTTATTGACTGACAGCCTCGTGGAAAGGTGGTGAGGACACCAAAGCAGTCTGTGTGAGTGCTGCACAGTCCTCATTGTCCTGTCTTCCATTGTTTGGGGGCTTCTAGCCTTTAAGGGAAGGCCAATTGCTGCTGGAGGGTCAGTTGGGGGCGGGGGCTGTGTATTTCCTAACTCTGAATGTGTGGCAGCTAATTGTGGCCTGAAAGACAGTGGAAGTGGTGGCTTTCTGCCTGTGCTTGACTCAGGCTTGGGTCAGGATTCCTTTAAGGATGGACCCACCTTCCATTGCACATTGTCCTTCCGTTTTGTGGTCCCCAGCACTCCTAGACCGCAACACTTTTGCTTCATGAAAGGTTTTTGTGTCTTGAGAAGATTCTCAGACCCCACAGTTGACCTTAGATCAGTGTCTTTTCCTTTGGGTCTTTTATTTTTGTCCAGAAGCAAATTGCTCTGAAGCTTTTCTTGGGTTTCCTGCTAGCGGTGAATGATGGTGAGAGGTATTCCCTCCTGCCGGCTTCCAGTCGGGTATGAAGGAAGCAGCACCTTCTGTGAGCTCCCCTGCCACCATCTTTGGAATCACTAGCATTGGTGGCTTCATTGGATGTTAGGATGAGGCCAGGAAGGGGAGAATGGGAGGCTCTGCCCCGTTCTCTACTGTACACCAGGTGAGCATGTAGGCATGAGTGTGACAGTGCCCTGGCCTAGTGGTTAGCTGTTGGGCCTGGCTTCAGCAAAGACCTGTGTTCTAATCTGGCTTTTGGCACCTAGTTAGCAGCATGACCTTGGGCAAGTCACTGAGCCCCTGTCTGCCTCGGTTTCTTTTTCTGGGAGGTGGGCAGGGAGGTTGTAAGGATCAAAGGAGGCATACCTTGAAGCCTCATACCAGCTGTGTACACATACCTAGATGGGGATTCCAGTGGCCTTGATGGGCTTGAGGGGGCGCTTGTGCTCCTGGCTTTTACTAACCACTTGCTCTGATCACAGAAATTTGCTGTAGAAGTTAGGGACATGTGACACACCAAATATGACAGGATAAAATTTCCTTGGCCCTGTTTGAATTCAGATAAGAGTCACAATTCTCCAGCTATGCAGTATCGGTTCCCCCTCATAGCCAGACTCAGGAATAGTCAGGTGCAGAACATTCCTTTTCTTTTTTTTTTTTTTTTTTTTTGCAGGGCAGTTGGGGTTAAGTGACTTGCCCAAGGTCACACGGCTAGTTTCTGGGTAGAGTGTCTGAGGCTGGATTTGATCTCAGGTCCTTCTGATTCCAAGGCTGGTGCTCTATTGACTGCGCCACCTAGCTACCCCAGAACATTCCTTTTCAAAGGAACACAGTGGGGAAACTGAGCCAGGAGGGTCCCATCCAGATTGAGAGTAAGATGGTCCCCATGGCTTTTTCCCAGATGTAGAATCACATTCCCTCCAAGTATCTTGTGGCATTTCTCTCAGATACTGATTTAGTGCAGACAACTATACTCAAATTCAGACTCAAAACAAAATTATTTATGGTCCCAAGAGCCTTTCCTCAAACAGCGAGTTACCATCATCACAGCTTAGAGCCAGATACAGTTAAAATCCCATTTCTCCTTAGGCTCAGAACACCATCTGGGACGGTTTTCTCCCCAGCCCAAGGCCACTGTGCCCAGCAGTAGACTCATGAGTGGGCCCCAGCGAGGCAAACTCTCCCTGTTACAAGAACAAGCTGACCTCTGTCCAGTGTCTCTTTTACGAACAGGACTATTTTGTACCCACAGTTACTGTGTACAATCCCGAGGTCAAGCTATGGACAGCACTTATCAAAACTGTGCTTACAGACATAGCTGACCAGAAATACACCCCTTGGGACCACCCTCACTCCGTGATGCCTGTGACCAAGGTTGTATGTCATCACCTAATTAGCATGCTTGCCATATAATCACCTACTTTTTCTATATATGCTTTAGCCTCATTCCTGTTGGGTTGTAAGCGCTGCCCACCATATTGGCATTACAGTAAATCTTTGCCAACTTGACTTCATGGTTGAGTCCATGAGTTCATTTCAGATGACCCTGTCCAGTACTCCAGTCCTTGAGGAGACCCTCCTCACTTCTTTTGGGGACCTATACGGGGACTGGTCTGAGATCTCAAACATTCTCTGAGCCAAGGTAATGGGGCTGCCCCTCGAGTACCTAGGAAGGCCTGTGGGGGCTTTGGGTTGAGCCTGCATCAGGCTCTGGCAGAATTCCCAATTCCCTCTTGACAAGGGACGCCTTGTTTTGGGAACCTGCCCATTATTTTCTCCCTCTCCAGGCTGCTGGTTGAGGCAAGAGGCTACAGGTGCTTACTGGTTTCCCTTTTTCTCTAAGGCATATAGGCAAAGAGATGGGCAAATTCCCCCATCCACCTGGGGCTCTGCCCTTGGATTATCTTTTACAGACCTGGAAAAAGCTTGGACTCGAGGGCCTTAAAAAGGAACATCTTACCTGGCCTCTTTATAATCTGGAAGCCCAAGAGAAAAATGTCTGCTTTGTACAGGGGCTTCCTGATGAGCCTCTCTGAGCCTTTGGATTCTCCCTACCATTACCTGGGTCTGTATCTGGCGGGGGGGGGGGGGGGGGGGAAGAGATAGAAATAGAGACAGCGAGGGGGCGAGCTGGACTTTCCTGGAATGCTACTTTCTCTCTCTCCTTCTCCCTCCCTCCCTGATTGCAGCAGCCTCAGAGGAGCGGGTGGACGGGAGAAACAGAGAGAAAATAACTTTACTGTTTAGATTATATGACTGGTAAAGGCAAGTCAGAGGGGGTAAGAGAAGTGTCAGGTGAGAATTAGGAAGAAATATGGTATGTGCAGTTTTCAAGGGGCTTTAATCAAAGTCCACCAGAGGGATGAGTACATAGAAGGAAAGGCAAGGAAGTGAGGAGCTTGGCAGAAAGGCGTGATTTGTCTGCATTAACTGTGTGAGCAGGAGGTCTGAGAGTAAACGGTCTGGAAACTTGGAAACTGTGTAAGGTCTGGAAATGCATTTGACAGAATTGGGTCACCTGGTCCTGAGGTGTTTGTTTCAAGTCCTAAACACATAACATTGTTTCAGATTGGTGAACTTTTGCATCAGTTACAGCAAACAGCTTTTCATGATTAGGATGTTATTCAAGTATGAGCTGAAACAAACTAAAAGGAGGATTGTGTGAAGCCAGATGTTACTCTGTCAGCCCTGCTGACCCATCTTAGGATGTTTTATAACTGCCCTTCAGAAAACCAAGTGTCTCCACCTTTGGCTGCAGTTAAAGAGGTTGTTACAGCTAAAACAGTTTGGCTACCACTTATGAAAGCTGTAAGATTGTTAACTCAGTTATTTCGGGTTCCTGTTTTAATGCTAAAGCCTGCCATTGTTAATTGATTACTGTGTATGCAAAAGAGGGGATTGGGTGGAAGCCTTATCCAGACTGGTTCTGCCCATTCAGAACAGTTCTCTGTGGTGCGTGGGGGGTAGGAAGGCAGGAGCACCAGGACCACCCCCTTCCTCTGTCCCCCTCCCCAGGGTCCATGTAGATTCCCCTTATTTTGTAAGCTTGCAGGGTCCCTGGAAACCTTCTTGTGTGGACAAGGTCATTAGCCCCGGGGAAGAGCTTGTTTGGGCTCTGGAGTTCCCAGACAGTGAACTTGGCTTACTGAGAAGTTGCAAGTTTATTTACAGTAGATAGAAAGTATTTCTAATGATTGATTTTTTTATACCAGGAAAAGTTTAAATATGAGAAGGAAAGATGTTAAATTGAATCTCTTATGTATGTGAGTCCTGGTAAATTTTTATTTCTTATTGCAACTCCATGAGAGTAAAAACAACTGTATCTGGCTCTAAACTGTGATGAGTGAGACTTGCTGTTTGAGGTAAACGGCTTTTGGGACCATAATTTTCTTCTGAATCTGAGAGAAATGCAACAAGTGACCCAGAGAGAATGTGATCCTGTACTGCTACCAGTTGGAGGAGCCGTGAGCACAGTCTTAGCTTCCATCTAGGGTGGGAGTCTCCTGCCTCAGTTTCCCCGTTGTGTTCCTTTGAAAAGGAATGCTTTGCACTTGCCTATTCTCGAGTCTGGCTATCAGGGGGATTGATGCTGCATGGTTGGAGAATTGTGACTCTCTTATCTGAATTCAAACAGAGCCAAGGATGATGTCACACATCCCAGCTTTTTTCCTTCCAAAGCAGATTTCTGTGATCAGAACAAGTGGTCAAAGTGCCCTATCAGGCTGGCCAGACTGAAATGCGTTTGGGAAACAGAATATAATGAGGAACAACACAGCCAGCTCTACATTTCCACTCTAAGTCGGCGTGGGCCCATGGGGATCCTTCGGTACAGATCTGTGGCCCTGACTCCATTCCAGTGACTGGTCCTGGCTCCCTATGTGAGGAGGGAGGAGACATTAGATGCTAATCCATCCCATTGGAGAGTAGCTACACCCCCAATTCAGGGGTAGAATTGCAGGTAAAGGAAATGCCTCTCCCTGGGACTCTGAGACTGGGCCTGACTGGCCCAGGGGCCCATAGCCAGTATACAGGATTTGAACCCAGGACTTTGAGTCTCCCACTCTCATACTGCCTTGGGGCAGAGCCCTCCCCCCACCCCCACCCCATCGATAGCCTGAGATGGGTGACTCATACTCCTTCCTACCCCTCATGAATCTCTGGTTGCGGCTCAGAGGCTTGGGAGCCTGGGTTGGTCTCCTAGGGTGCACCAGCCCCCTCTTGGAGGGGAAGCTCTCCCACATGTGCTCTGCTTGCATCTCCAAACGCCCAGGCTGGGTCTCCTGAGATGGAGGATGCCTATCTGTGTGGCTGCCAGTGAGTGAGGTCAGGCTCATGGGAGGTTAGCCCCTAGGCAGGCCTGGAAAGCCAGTTAGTCCCACCTCCCATTTTACAGATGAGGAAAGGAAAAGCCTGCCTGATGTCACCCTGGGAGTAGAGGCAGAGCCCCCACCCCTCCCACTGCCTGCCTAGGCGGAGCTGTGTGTGTGTGGGAGGAGAGGGCCCAGCTTACCTTGCTGCCAGGCTCCTGTGGCCAGCAGGGCCCCTGGAATGGCCTTAGAAGGCTGCCTGGGCTCCCAGGGCTCCCATTGGCTGCCAGTGAGCTCATGGGTGTCCCATTAGCCTGAGTCCTTCGCCTTATCTTTATGTATGAATTCCATCAGGCAGCGGCCCTGGGCAGGACCAGTGGCACATTTCTGATGGGTTATGTCGCTGCTGAGGCCCGGTTGCCCAGCGTCTCTTCCCACACCGTGGGAGGTAGCATCTGAGAATCCCAGGCAGGAGCATCCCTCCCCCCTGGGGGCCTAGGCCTAGGCTTGTTGGACTCCTTCAGCGACATGCTGCTTCTGGCTGGGAAGGATGGGATTGTGTCTCTGCAGCTTTGCTGCTGCTGGTGTAATGGGAAAAGTTTGGTCTACTCCTGACATCCTTCCTTTCAAAGTGGAACTGCGGTGCCCTGGCATCTCTGCAGGTGCCAGAAGCAGAGGTGCTGGCCCCTGGCTCCCAGCTGTCCCAGACTTGGTGTGTCAGGAGCCCCATCTGCCAGCAGTGGAAGGAGGAGGCAGGAGCCAAGTCCCCCCCCCCCCCTCCCCAAGCTGCAGGCCCAGGAATTGGAGCTGGCCTCAGCCTCACCAGACACAGACCTTTAAAGAAAAAGGTGTATGTCATGAGACTCTCGGAGACTGCCTGAAATCATCATGGCCCCCAAGTGTGACGGGACGTCCTTGTGCCGTGAGAAAGGGTGGAAATTGGGAACTGGAGACACAGAGCAAGCCTTGCACGGGCTGAGGCAGAGCCAAGAGAGTGGAATGTGGGGAGCCAGGTGGAAGGGAGCAGTGTACAGAGCCTCCTCAAAAGCAGCAGTCCTTAGGGGCTGGGCACTCCCTGCCTCCCTAAAAGTCAGCCATCTTTGGGAATGGCCACTTCCCGCCTCTGTAAAAGTCAGCGGTCCTTGGGGCTGGACCATTCCCCGCTCTGAGCCCAGGGCCTCTCTCCCTGACTGGAGCTTGGCCCATGGTGCCTCAGGCAGTTATGTGGCAGTGGCTGCCCTGGCCCAGTTGTTTCTTTGTCCCCTGAAAGGGAAGGTGGGTCTTCGATGAACCAGGACATAAAAAGAGACTCCACTGAGCTTTAAAGAGCTAGCGAGACCTTGACTTGTATTAAAAGTGTCTCCCTGAGATGGGGGTGGGGGGTGGGGGGATACATCTGGTGGAAGGATCCAGCTTTTCTGCCCCGTTTCTGAAGGCAAATGTCAGCTCACCCGATGAGGGACTTTCTTTAAAAACGTGGTCTGTGTTCACGCGGCCAGGTTGTGTCAGCAGGCATTGGGTAGGGCTGAACATGAAGGGACTGGGCACGGCTTGAGCCCCAGCGGGGGATGGTCCTGAGTCAGCAGTGGGCCATGGGAGCTGGACCTCTGGGGTCAGAACCTATCTTGAGGGTAGGTGAAGCCTCCTGTTGCACTGTTCAGATCTCTCAGGATGTCCCTTCTGGGCGTGGCTGCTTTAGCATGTGCCTTATTTGTGGTCTCACCACCATCTCTGCGGTCACTCCACTGCTATGTCCTGGCATTCATTTTTACACCCTCAACAGGTGTTGCCATGAATGAGAGGTGGCATTCAGAGTAGACTCAAACTTGGTCTAAGGCAGCTGCCTAATGGGTCAGCCCCTGCCTGGTCAGCCCCTGACCGCTGGAGATTGGCGTCCATTCTGAGCATCCCGTTTCAGGGGTGATTTCGGGAGTAACAAGCATGTCTACAAGGAGCCGAGGAGAGTGAAGCACCTCCAGGTCATGCATTACAGCCTCTGTGAGAGGAGCCAGTGATGTTTTGTCTGGAGAGAAGACTGGTCATTGTGGCTCTTCTCAAGTACTTGAAGGGATCAGACTTTAGGGGCAGTGTCTGGGAGGTCTAGGCAGTCAGATTGTTGTGCCCCCCCCACAGGGGGGAGATACTGCTAAAATTTAGAGCTGCCCAAGTGGGGAGGGCAGGACAGCCCAGTAGGAGGAGTACCATCTTTGGAGGCTCCTGCCTTCTGCCGCAGGCAGATCCTTGGCTCTTCTGAACTCCAGGGTCTTCATTTGGTAGCTGGGGGCTAGACTCGGGGCAGGGAAACCCCTTTCCAGCTGGAACTTAGGTCTGTGGTCCAGGTCTAGGGCATCAGAGCACTCCATTCTTATAATTCGGATGTAAGTGCCAGCCGGGGGGATTGTCTCCAGAATGACAACCCTCCACTGGAGGCAGGGACACGGTAGAAGGGCTTTGCCCTCGGGCCTGGCTGCCGAGGTCCCGTCCACCTTCGAGGCCGTCTGCTTTTGCCCAGCCTCAGTGGGTTCTAGACAAAGACCGAGGGGCTGTTCCCCCGAGATGCCGTGAGGGGCACAAAGCGAAGTCTGTGCATTCAGCCATCCCTCTCACTCTTGGGAGCCTGGAACGTGGGATTCCTTTGGCTGTGCTTGCTCTTGTTGCCAGTGTTTCCATGTCCTGGAGAACAGACGTCATCTTGTGGTCTGCAGAGGACCTCTAGGGGCAGGTGGAATTGCTGCTGGCCTCACGGGAAGGTGGGATGGGCATCCCTCTGGAAGGCCAGTGTTTCTTTGTGGACTGTGTCCAGGGGCAGCCCCGGATGTTGGCTTATGGTGGGGGGATTCTCCGGCTCCCTGTTTTCATAGATGAAAGACAAGAGTTTATGGCAAGCTCTCCAGGAGGGCAGCCTGGGGCCAGGGGTACAGCCAGCCCGGGCCTCTTGCCCCCTTGTCCCCGGCTGGCCTAAGCTTGTGCCATCTAGTGGACATCCCATCCATAGGTAACCCGGTCTCCCTTGAACAAACGCACATTCACACGGCGTATACATGTGTGTTCTGGGGCTGGGAGATAGCTCACCCATGTCATAGTGAGGCTTCTGTGCACCAGGGGATGTGAAGGACACACACCTTCCTGCTCACATGTCCTTCCTTTTCTTTCAGGCACTGAAGCAAAACCTGTTTTGTCCAAGAAGGAGAAGATGAAGCTGCGAAGGGCCAGGTGGCTCCAGAGTAAGTCACCCTCTTAGTCTGCCTAAAACGTCTCAGAGGATGCGCGGTGTGCCCACTGTGCCTGCTGGGGGTACCTGGCCCTGCCAGCCTGGGGCTCAGGACGCTTCCGGGACCCAGAGGGTCAGAGACAGACTGGCTAAGGCCTTTCTAGAGAGGGAAGCTGTGTGTGTATGTGTGTGTGTGTGTGCGCGCATGCATGTGTGCGCATGGGTTGTGCATGTGAGTTTGCGTGCATGGGGTATGAATGTGTGGGTGTGTGTGCACAGGGTGGTATGTATGTGTGTGCCTTCCTGTATGCGTGTGTGCATGCATGGTGGGTTGGGGCTCTGGACCGACTTACCCTGGCTGCTCTTTGCACCCCTCCCTAGCCCAGGGTCGCCCTCAGCTGGCCCTGGAGTGTAAAGGCTGGGGGCAGAGTGGGGCTCAGAGGCCTGAGATGGGCAGAGGGCCTGGGTGACCTTTCCAGGCCTCTAGAGTCTTGAATTAAGGTCAGGGCCTTGAGAACTGGGACTTGGTTTAGGGAAGAAAGCCTCTCGCTTCCCCTACTGGGCCCGCTCCTCTTCCCTTTGAGCACCCCTCCTTCCTCCTCCTCATAGACCACTTCATGAGCTGCCTGTGCCAGTGGACTCGCCAGTCGCCAGTCAGTAGAAATGTGTCATACAGGTTTAAGGAAGGTCCCCCAGGCTCTCCTGCCCAGGCTCAGGCCGCCCAACCTGCATCTGGCCTGGGTCTTCCAGTGTCTTCTCGTGGCTACAGGATGCAGCTTCCTGGGCCCAGTGGCTTCTGGTCTGGGACTCCTGGTGTGTCTGAGCAGGAAAGGGCCTTAGCAAGCCTCCAGTCCAAATAAGGGCCCTGAAGCCTCGTGGTCAACAGCTAGGGTCAAGGTGGGGAGCCAGCTGGGCCAGGGCTCCTCCCATGTCATCAGCACCATGTTTAGCACCGTGAAGGAGGCAGCAGCCGCCTCCTCACTTTGGTGAGCTCACCAGCTCCCCTCATCCAGCCTGAGGAGAGGCTGGTCCTGGGGGTTCTCAGAGGCCTCATGCTGCTGCTCTTTGGGGTGGGGGAGGGAGACCGTAAGGTGGCACTATGTGTTAACTCCTGCCATGAACATATTCCTCCTGTCCTGACGGTCTCTTCCCCCCCTCCCCCCCTCTGGCCAGTTTTGGGCCTGAGTCTGGAGGGAAGAAAAGGTGGAGAAGAAAGTCTGAGAGCATTTGTTTTCTGCTACCCCAAGACTCGGGGGGTGTCGTGCCAGTGCAGTATTTATAGCACCCATGATCATGATCAAGACCGTAACTATAAATATCACGTGATATTCGATTTTATAATATACCAGATTCTCCAAGTAGAGAACAGAACTGAAGCATTTATTTTGACATCAGAAAACCAAATCCCAAAACCAGTGAGGTGATTAGTAGCACCAAAGATATTAAGAAGCTGTAATAACACCAAGAGCCACAGCATCCTTCAGCCGGGGCCAATACAAGATCAGTAGCTACTCAGAAGCCTGACTCCTTGCCCAAGCGTCCTCTCTCCCCCACTGGCTCTAGCTCTGACACCCAGCTTCCTGTGGGCTCTGCTGCAAATTCCCTCCATCACAGGCTCCATGCGACCACATTCAGTCTGTTGGGGGCACAATTTACTTTCAAAGCAGGGAAGGTTTTCAAATTCCCCCCAGGCCTATTAATGGGCAGGGGAAATCTTCACATTCCCATTCTCCTTACAGGGGTATCCCAACAGGCAAGCCCGGAAGAGTGGGCAGGTAGCTACCCTTGGCAGAGCTCCCCAGGGGAGCCCCCACTTCAAGACTGCCTCCTGTTTGGCAGAGGGTCTCATGTGTCTCTCAAGCATCCTATTGGGGAGGGGGAGGGCAGAAGTCCTGGGGTTTCTTGGGCGGTTCTTGATTCACTGGCTTGTGGTCTGTTCTGAGCTTGGTAGTTCATGGGGACCTGCTGAGGTGGAACCAGTCTGTAAGTGCCAGCAGCTCCTTCCTGGGCTGCTCCTCTTGCTTCCTGCTGTCCTCACCAAGGACCCTCTGCCCCTCCACTGCCCTGCTCGCGGTGGCCAGGGCTCAGGACTTCCCACTTATCCCTCCTCCCTGGGCTGTTTCTTCAGCTCTTGGAAGCTCCCTTTCTAAGGGACCTGCCCCCCACCCCCACCCCGGGGCAGGCTGGCACGTTCATGTTTTCCTTTTATTTTGGACCTGACAGACACCAAATAAAATGAGACTTTCCGTATACAAAGCAGAGAGGGGAAAGAGGACTGCCAGCAAGCTTGGTGTCTGAGGCAGATCACAGCTTGCTTTTCTTTTAAGGGCCAGGGCAGGCATCCAGCGGCCATCGACTGGCTGACTGACTGCCCCAGGCCGCTTCACACTGCATTCTCCTTCTTGTGCCTTTTTTAGAGATGCTCCAGGGACCCTCTTCTTTTTCTTCCCTGTTTTCTTCCTGGTGACCCTAACAAGCCCATTCCCAACTGCTTTCTCCTTCCTTCATCAATAAGGAAAAACTCACCCACCCCTGTGGCAAATGTGCCTCCGCTAAGCGAGACCTGTCCTTGCTGACAAGCTTGTTTGTCTCTGGGACCGTTTGCTGTATCAGCAAGAGAGTCACTGCCTCCTAGCCCATGTTGAATTTCTCCCTTCCATGAATTGGAGGATGCCACATAAAGGACCAGAGTCATGCCCTGGTCAGGGATCAGAGCTGGGATACAGGAGGTGCTGAGGCAAGGTGGCAGCCCAGAACCAGGGCCAGGGCCAGCAGGCCAGGCAGCCTCTAAATTAGGAGCTGATTTGTGAGCCTGGCCAGAGGTTAAAGCCAAGGCTGGTAGGGAGTGGGCCAGAGCTCAGGGGTGACTGTGCAAGTGGTGAGAACTGGGGCAGACCACCACACAAGAGGGACAGAGAGAAGATGAGGAAGGGATGAAGAAGGAAGGAGGCAAGAGAGACAGACAGACAGACCCCATGGAGTAGAGCATCAATGCAGGATTACCCTGGGAGGCGGGAGGTGCCTCAGCATCCCTGCTCAGGCTTTTCTTGGACTCTGCGTGGTGTCTCCTGGAGGAGATCAGAAGGTGAATTCGAGGTACTCGGTTTCCAAGGCATCCGGCCTTCCTGTGCCTGGGGCCTGGCATCTGCCATAGCAGCTTTGTTGGCATCGAGCTCTCAGATAACTTTGTGTCTTCTTGGGACCCGAGTTCAAATATCTCCTTTGTCTCTGGGAGCCTTTCCCCTCCTCCTCTCTGTTTTTGGCCCAGTGTCCTAGCACTCTGAGAACTTTTACCGGCCTGAAGTCCCAGGCCTGGGCTCTACATTCCATTCCAAGTCAAAACATGTCTGGGGATTATCTCCACAATCCTAACTGTGCAAGATTTATGGGCATCCCCCTAAGGCCTGGCAGCCCCTCTGCCCGTGTCCTGCAGGATTTCTTGGTGGTGCTATTTCTTCCCAACATTGTGGCATTAAAAATAACAGTGGGCAGAGATGGGGATGGTGGGAAGCCAGGACCTTTGGGAGAAATCTGTTCTCAAACATTAGGTTTTTGCAGTAGCACCCAGGCAAATACACACCAAGTCCCTTTGCTGTGCTCACAGATGTGGGAAGATAAGCAGCCCCATGACCTCTGGATCATGTACCTGCCCTTGGGCTACCTGAACAGAGACCCATGGGAGGCCAGGACTGCCTTGGACTGGATGCCCAGTCAGTGACCACCCACCTAAGGGCTGTAACATCAGTTGCTTTTAAATTCATTCAATATTCAGTCATTTGGATGCACCCTGAGGGCTCAGGACAGGCCTGTGCCTTATGTTGGGGGCAGGGAGGGCAAAGGTAAATCAGCAATGACTCCTGCCCTCAACAGTCTGACTTCTTACCTGCAGAGTAACATGCCCATGCAGTAAGGGTGAGCTTGGGGCCGAGCCTTGCTGAATGACTGGGGAGAGGAGTCCGAGTTGGCTTCCTGGTGGAGGTGTTAGGGGGATTAAGGAGGGAAGTACCGGGTAGGGGCTGGCGCATGAGCAGCCAAGACTGTGGTTTTACCTAGGTTTCAGCCACATTTTTTAAAAAATCTCTACTCTTGTGAAGAAGATGGAGGGAGCTAGATGGGACAGTGACAACCTGCCTCAGAGCTGGTGAAGGCCAGATCTGGTGGAGCTGGTGGCAGTGTGGTGTCAGCAGAGTGGGGGTCTCTAGGGCCCTGCCTCTTGCCTCTGCTCCCCAATGACAGGCTGGTCCTGGTGAGGGGCAGGGTTGTGTCCCATTCACCTCCCTCCCCAAGGAAGGATGAGCTGGAGTCTGCGCTGGCCCCCAGACCTGGGCTGAACTCTCCAGGATAGCAGGGTCTCAGTCCCTCACCCTTTCTAGCTATGGGAACATGACCTCTCTGCTCCTCCATAAAACGGGGCTGATGACCCTTCTAGTGGGCACCTCTGGGGTCACTGTGAAGAGTCACCCTTGTCCAAGCTGGGGGGGCTGAGCCTTGGCTCAGAGCCTGCCAAGGGGCCCCAAGCCTCCCGGGCTGTTAGTGCCATTGGGCTGCTTTGGGGGCCCCTGTCCAGAAATGTGAGTCCTCAGTATCCGTGTATCAGCTGGGAGCATCGGGGCTTCCTCCCCTTCAGTGGCCCAGATCCCAGCTGCCCTTGGGCATGGCTGCCAGCTGCCTCTGGCTCGGGCACTGCCAGGAGCCACATCTGATGGTGCCTCAGACCCAGACCTTTTGAGGGCGCTGCATTAGCCTTCCTCCCTCACATGACTCACCTGTTCACATCCCGAGCCCTGCTTTAGAATCCTTGGGCACTGGGGGCCCTTTCAAGAGGAAGACAAGAAAAAAGAGAGCTTTCCTTGCCAGTGTCTCCAGTCTCATGATCAAGCCTATAATTAAAAAGTGCACATAAGGGGAGAAAATAACCTACTGAGTGTGCCTCTCCTCCTCTTCCTCCTCCTCCTCCCCCCCTCCTGTCCCAGGACTCAGGGGACATGGCAGGAAGTAGAGGAACAAGGACCCAGAGTTCCTCAACGGTCCTCTTGGCAGCCGCAGGGCCAGGCAGGAGAAGGCTTGGACTGTGTGTGATGGGGTAATTCATCCCCAACCCCTTTCTGTTCTTCTTTTCAGGAATAGATACGATCAAGGCAGCAGAGGAGACTCGCAAGGCGGAGGCAAGGAGAAAGGCCACGGCCGTCGTGGGAGACCTATATCCCCTCATGGAGGCCTTGCCTGAGCTTTCAGAGATGGTGATGGCCAGCCGGCCCAGGAGGAAGCTCAAGAGGTGTGTGAGTGTGCATGTGTGTGTGTGCATGCATGTGAGTTTGCATGGGAGTGTGAGTGTGTGTGTGCACGTGTGTGAGTGTATGTGTGTACCCATGTATGTGCCCACATTGGTGGGTAGCCGTGACCTCACAGTGGCGCCTGCAGCCTTGGTCCTTGTGGCTCTGTCACAGAGCGGGAAGGTGCTGGCCTGAGGCTCTCTTCTTGGCTGCCAGGATCACAGTATACTGTCTTTGAGCCACCGTTTGCTTCTCCATGGAACGGGAGAGGTGGAGGCAGCCGCCTCCAGAGCCCTGCCTCAAAGGGAATGCCTACAGCAACATCCCCAGCAGTTTCTGTGGCTCTGTACCATGCCATACCCAGCATCCCCTTCACACACTCAGAAGATGGGGTGGGGGTGTCCACTGCCTCCTGGGACCACATATTCAGCTGTCAAAGAGCTCTCCTTGTCAGAGAGGGTTGTTATATCCGCTAGGGGGTGCCCATAGTGCAGAGTTCTGGAGTTGAGTCAGAAAAATCTGAGTTCAAATCTAGCCTTAGACACATAGTGCCTGTGTGACCTTGGGCAAGTCACTTGACTGCTCCCTCCCTTATTTTCCTCATTTGTAAAATGAAGATAATAAATAATGTTTATAAAGGGCTTTGCAAACATTAAAGAGATATGTAAATGCAAACTGCTGTTGTTATTATCCCCAGTTTACAGATGAGGAAACAGAAACTTAGTCACTAAGCTTTTATTAATTAAGCCTCCATATGCCACTCCTCCGGTGCTAAGTGCTGGACATACAAAGAAAGGCAAAAAAGTAGAGGAGGGAGAGTATTCCAGGCATGGAGGACACCAGAGATGCTCCCTGGAGCTGGGAGGTGGACACAGCCAAGAGGCTGGGGGCATGGGATTGAGGAGGACGGGGTGGGGAGTGAGGTGAAAGGACACTAGAAAGAGGGAAGGGAGCAGGACATGAAGGTCTCAGAGGGCCAAAGAGAGGGTTTTGTATTTCATCCTGAAGGAAATAGGGAGCCACTGCAGCTTATTGGGTAAGGAGGTAACAGGGTTGGACCTGCGCTTTAGGAAGATCAGTTTGACATCTGGATGGAGGATGGACTGGAGGGGTGGTACTTGAGCCAGGCACCCCCTGCCCCCAGCAGCTATGGTAGTAGGCCAGGTGTGAAGCAGAGTCTGCCCCAGGGTGGGGGCCAGGTCAGAGGAGAGAAGGGTTGTATTGGAGATGGAGCAGAGGTGACATTGACGAGAGGTGATGCAGAGGTCATGTCAATGAGAGATACTACAGAGGTGACATCGACAAGAAATACTGCAGAGGTGACATGAATGAGAGTTGTTGGAGAGGTGAAACTGAGGAAAGATGGTTCACAGGTGACAGTGATGAGAGATACTGCAGAGGTGATATTCACAAGAGATGCTGCAGAGGTGACATCGACCAGAGATGCTGTTGAGGTGACATTGATGAGAGGTGATGCAGAGGTGGCATCAATGAGAGTTGTTGCAGAGGTGAAACTGAGGAAAGATGGTTCAGAGGTGACAGTGATGAGAGGTGCTGCAGAGGTGACATCGACCAGAGATGCTGCTGAGGTGAACTTGATGGGTCTTACCTAGTGCGTTATTGGATATGCAGCATGAGAGAGAGTGGGGAGTCCAGGGTGATTCCTAGAGGGTGGTTCCCCCTACAGTGACTGGGAAGGTGGGGAGTGTTCAGAGAGAAAGAGAATGAGTTCCATGTTGGCCCCACCCTTGAGGGGCTGGGGAGAGGAGAATGGTTTTCTGCTCTGTATTCTTCTGGCCTGTTTTCTGCTTCGTGAAACATTTATTGCCAGTCAGCCATGTCGACGGCTTGGGGTGCAGGGCTGGAGGTGGCACCTTCCCCCCCGTCCCTCAAGACCAGCCTGCAAAGAACTTGGAAAATGGTCCATGGGAAATCACTTTGGTGGTGGGTGGACGTTCTGGAAGTTCTGTCTGCCCTTGAAGCTGAGGTCGTTTGCCTGCAGATGGGAGTTGTCCTGCCTCACTATTTCTTGTTTCCTACCACCTGCAATGATCACTCCCTCCTCCACCCACCTCACACTGGAGCTTTTGGGGAGATGATGCCCTTCCCAGGGAGGAGGAAGCTCACTTTTCTTTTGGCTGATACTGGTGGCCATGGTGTTGGTCCCTGAGGATCTGTCCATGCAACCCCAATGACCATTCATTGGTATCTCCATCATTCTCTTGGGGATGCCTTCTGATGACAGTCTTCTTTAAGGGAAATAGCCCTCCGGGGCTTTTTTGGAAACATGGCACCCCACAGATAGCCTGGACAAAATGTCATTGATTTTGGGGGCCCCTTTGAAAGGAGGGAGGGATTGACAGAGCCCCAGTGGACATTCAGCAGTGGGATTGATGCCTGGGGAACAAAGGGTGAGTTTACTGTGTAAGTGGGGAAGGAGGGAGAGACCTTAGGGACTGTGGCAAGACCAGTGGAGGTGCCCCAAGTGCAGGCTTGGCAGCCGTGAGTTGTGTTTGTCTCAAAGACATGCCCATGACATCAGGGAAGTGATGGCATGACTGGCAGTTGGCTTTGGTTTCAGTGAGGGAGGCTGGGCAAGGTCACTGGCCTCACTGTCTCCTCCAGAGCCATCTGGGTCCATCAGGATGCAGTGGGAGACCCTGGCCCTTTTAGGCTGAAGCTTTTTCAGGTTCTCCCTGTGAGTGTTGTGAATAAGAAGGGTCTCCTGCTGTTTGCTGCCTAGAAGCCCTGGTCTTCCAGTATGTGTAATGCCCTCTGCTGAGGCTGATAACCACCCATCCTCATGGCAGGCTGAGATTTTTGCCTTGCATTTCTCTGACCCCCACAAAGAAAACCCAGTGCCCCAGAGGCCCTCCTGGTTCTCTGAATGTTTTGTGAGTGGTGGTGTAGTGGGGTATGTGTGAGTGGGATATGTGCCTGTGTGTGTGTGTGTGTGTGTGTGTGGTGTGTGTACATGTGAGTTTATGATGTATGGCTGTGTTGTGCATGTGCATGGTGTATATGCGTATTTATGGTATACATATGGCTGTATGTGTGAGTATGCATGTGTGTGGTGCGTGCGCGTGTGGTGTATATTTGTTTATGACATACATGTGACTGTATTGCATGTGTGTGGTGTGTGTATGACATGCATATGGTTGTATGTAGTGTGTACATGTGTTTATGATGTATGTGTGTGCATGTGTGTGGTATATATGTGTGTTTATGATGTACAGATGGCTGTGTATGAGTGTGCATGTGTGTGTGGTGTGTGTATGTGTGTTTATGATGTGCATATGGCTGTGTGCATGTGCGTGTGCATGTGTCCATGACATACATATGGTTGTGTGTGTGCATGTGGTGTGCGCGTGTGTGTGGTGTATATGTGTATTTATGACGTACATATGGCTGTGTATGAGTGTGCGTGTGTGTGTTTGGTGTGTGTACGTGTGTCTGTGATGTACATATGGCTGTGTGCATGTGCATGTATGTGCATGTGCATGTGTACATGTGTGTCTATGACACACAGTTGTGTGTGGTGTGTACATGTGTTTATGATGTACATATGGCTGTGCGTGCGCATGTGTGGTGTGTATGTGTATTTATGACATACATATGGCTGTGTGCATGTGTGTGGTGTGTGTGTGTGTGTGTGTGTGTGTGTGTGTGTGTGTGTGTGTGTGTGCGTGTGTACATGTGTGTGCTCCCCACAGGAGGCAGCGTCTGTATGCCCTCCCCCTGGGCCTCGGTTCCCTCCTTTGTCAGAGGAGGGACTTGGGCTCAATGCCCACCCAGGTCTGCACAGGGAGCAGTGTCCTGGACAGCTCCTTGCCCCCGCAGGAGCATTGCTGGTTATTCTCGGTGGCAGCTCAGGCGCGAACATCTGAGGGTGACGAGATGAACGGTGACGTGTCTGCTTCTATTTCTGTAATCTCTGGAGGGGTTTCTGGGATGGGAGTTGGGGTTGGCTGGCTGCACGGGCCAGAGGGCATCTCCTGGCATATTTGTGGGTAGTCATCGCAGGCCCAGTGCCCCGGCCTCCTTGGCCCCCTCCCCCGGCCTGTCGTCCAACAGGTCAGCCACATGGCCCTTGGGGGTAGGGGCCTGTGGCTGTTCTGCATCCATGGGAGAGTCTTGTTCATGAGACAGACTTTGGCTCTGGGGAGCAGTGGGGGATCATGGGAAGACCCACACCCACATGCTGGTGACCCTTGTGGTCCTGTGCCAGTCCCCTCTTCTGCACCCAGAGAACTTTGGGGTGTTGAGGAAATGGCTGGAGACATGCAGTTCTTCTGTCTCCCCTCTGCGGAGGGACTGGTTGGGCTCTGGGTCTGCCATCCCGAGGAAGAGTTAGCCGAGATAAGCGGGCGTCCGGCCAAAGACCACCTTGGGGAAAGCCCTGTTGGGCTTATGCGGTCACTGTCTTTGTTTTTAATTCCCCTGATTCCTGCATCTCCTTTCCCCTTCCTTCTAACAAAGAATTGTAAAAAGAAAGGAAAATACAGCAAAACAGTCACTTCATCGGAGTGGCTTGGCATCGTGTGCAGCATTCCGTGGCCGTAGACCCCCACCTCTGCTCAGGAGCTGGGGAGGGGCTTCTCCTGCATCCCCGACATTCACTTTTGTCCTGGTGATGGTCAGTGCTTGGCCTGGCCGGCTTCTTTCTCCAAGTCCCTCCAAACATCCAGGACAAAGAGGGCCAAGGAGGCCCCATGGATGGCGTGCCTTGCCCTTCTAGAAGGCCACTGACCTGTAGGACACTCAGCTTCCCTTGGGCCTAGAGGACAGCCTGGGGAGAATGGACGGGACTCTCACAAATAGGTTCTTGGGACTGGCCTGAGTGTTGGCCCACTGCAGGCAAGGCCTTTCTTGGCTAGGGCCGCCCAGAAGTGGCCGAGTAGGGAGGGAGGGAGTTCCCCAGTCCTGAGGTTTCCAAGCCGAGGCTGGGTGGCTACTCCCCAGGGACTTTGTGGGGAGGCCTCCTCCTCCTTAGAGGGGTCCTGGGTGTGCTGCCACAAGGGGCCACACAGGAAGGGAGGGTGGGCTCACCCTCGTCCTCAGAATGGGGGGTGGGGATGGATCCTGGTTGGAGCTTAAGGCGCTCTTTGGGGTCTCGTTTTATGTAAGGGAGTGAGTCCCATCAGATTCCCTTGTCTGCCACCTAAACTGAGGAATCCAAGACCTGGAATATGCCCCTTCACCAGTCTTCCCCCAGATGTGGCCAGCTTCTGGCCCATCCCCCCGGCCCAAGCCCTGCTGGATGTCCAGGCCCCGCCAGACGCCAGGCCTGGGGCTTGCCTAGGCCTTTCTGAGGAAGATCTTGGGCTGTTCTTGGGGGAAAGGTAGACTCTGAAAGTTGGCCAGAATGCCTTTGGAACTGACCGAAGGGCTGGACCTGGCTGGTGTGGTCAGCGGGTTAGCATCCATTAGCCAGGCAGTCTGCTGTGGAGCGCCTGGGGGTCCAGATGGCACAGAGCATGAAGGAGCGTGGATTCAGAATGCAAGTTCAGGGAGGGTGAGAGCATGAGGTTGTCTGCAGGAAGAGGTCGGTGCCTGTTGTGGACGGAGGCTGTCACGTGACCTTGGGCTGCATTAAGGGGTGGGGTTGCTAGGTGGTCTAGGTGATACAGTGAATAGAGCACAGGTCCTGGAGCAGGAAGACCTGAGTTCAAATCCAGCCTCAGACCCTTAACACTTAACTAGCTGTGTGACCTTGGACAAGTCACTTAACCCCAATTGTCCTGCCTTCCACTCTCCAAAAAAAGAGGCGGGGGTTCCAAAAATAAGTGTGATGTCCTCAGGTGTCCTGCTCCGTCATGGCCACCATGTTTCAGGAAGACCCAAGGCCTTGCCCTTTAGGATGGAGAAATGTCAGGATAGTCAGAGGCCACCTGTCTGGGTCTGTGCGCTGTGCCCGCCGGGCAGCCCTCTGCCCACAAGACTGCAACCTCACAGGTCACCACATGGCTGTGTGTTGGGTGGAGGTAGAGTGTAAGCTTCTGGAGGGCAGACCCTGTTCACAGGAGGCGCTGCATAGGGGCTCACAGAATTGAACGAGTTGCCAGGAGGTCTAAGACTCATCATGTCTCTCCAGCTTGACCAGGGATCTCTAAGTGATTAGCATTTGGGCTCATCAGTTGTGACCAGCCCCTTGGCACCTCAGCTTGGCACTGTCCTAAGCTGGTTGCCTGTCCTTTCCTGGAGCGGGCCTAGGGGCTCCCACTGCTGCCCTGGGTGGAGTCTCCTGGAGCATTCTTGGGGTTTTCTTCCAGGGTCATTGCTCTGAGGGAGGTTGGTACATGTATGATTGGCCCGATGCCCTTGGGCAGAGGCACAGCCCTTGGTGCCTGCCATGTTTTAGATTTCCTGTCCATGGCGGGACCACTGACCCGCTGGAACCAGGCCTTCATGTTCTTGAGGCCATTCCTGAAGTCTGTTTAATTTTGGGAATCCCAGTGGGGGCAGCTAGGCTGGCTGTCAGCCAGGAAGGAGAACTGGAAGGTTGGGTTTTTCCCCTTGGACTGGAAAAAACAAGTTGAATTTAAGAATTTATAAGAATTAGACACCCTTGGGGTAGTGAGCTCCCTGTTCCTGAGAGTATGCAAATAGAGGCTGGTTGGGAGGAGGCTGGACTCTGGCCCCTTCCAGGTCTGAACTGACATCCCTATTTCACAGGAGTCATGGCAGACATGAGAGAGTGCAATGGTGCCCTCTGGCCTAGCCTTGTGTCCTGGGGCCTATTAGTGAGCAGAAGTCAGGATGTCCACACGAGCACAGGCCATTTGGGGAGTAAAGCCAGCAGACTTTTAGGAAGAGCCTACTACGGGCCAGGCAAACACAAGGATGGGGAATGGCAGCTAAACACAGGGGCGGGCCAGAAGGTCAGGAGGGCAGCCTGGAGGAGGCAGCTGGGCTGGGGATTTGCCAGTCCGGCAGAAGCTCTGTGAGGGTTGGCCTGTGCAGTCTAGAGCAGGAAACATTTCTAACAAAGTGCCTGCTATGTGCAGAGTTCTGGGAATATGGAAACCCCTTCTGGTGTCGGGGCAGCCCCAGAGGGAGTGGCCTCCCTGAGGGCAGGGGCTGCTCTTTCTGCCCAGCCCAGCCTGGCCATCAGGCATTTAGGGACAGGCCCCTTTCCCCATCTCATCCCTGTCACTGAGGGGCAGAACCCTGTGCCTCAGCTGGGAACAAGGCAACAGGCCCCTGCTGGGTGGGTGGCATGTGTCCCCCAACCACAGCACGTGGAGCATGCAGGGGAGCGGGCCCTGCCCAGGGAGCTCTCCTCTGTGTGATAGCATCAAGGTCTCTGGCCCTGCTGACCCAAGCTCTCTTCCTCCTCACAGCGCCCCCAGGCAGAAGGCTGAGCCCACAGATTTCAGTCGCATGAAGGCAGCCCAGAAGCGCAAACTCCTGTGAGTATGGTCAGGACACGCTGCCCCACAGGGGTTGCTGGGCCGAGGGGTGGGGTGGTGGGCGGCCCTGGGATCCCCTGGACTTTGTCCCTCCTTGGCCTATGGTCAGGGAGACCAGTGCTAGCTCATCTCTGCTGGTGCCTTCTGCTCTCTCCTCCCTCTGGGCCTCTGGATGGCCCAGACCCCTGTGTTATGGCCTCATCAGGGATGACTATGGTGACCACCCGCAGAGCCCGGAGCTGACAGCCAGGCCTGAGATGTAGAGGCAGGTCCAGCACTTCCTGAGCAGGGAGGGAAGGCTTCAGGTGCTGGTAGGGAGGTTGGGGGGGCCTCCCTGGCATTCTCGAGTCTAAGCTGGTTCTCAGCCTTGTCTGTTCACAATGGAAGAAATGGGCGCAAGGAGGGGAATGGGCTCAGACCCAAGGCAGACGTGGGAGCGCCACAGGGCAGTCAAGAAGATCTGGGTTCAGATCTGCCCGTGTGACCCTGCTCCAGTCCCTTCATTTCAGCCTCAAGTCTCCTCATCTGTGAAGTGGGGATCAGCACAGCCTCTCCCCGCCAGGGTTGTTGTGAGATCATAATGGAATTCAGGGCTCAGCCTCCGGCCCCTGGGCACATGCGCTGATGAGTCCAGTTTACTTCTTTCAGAGACGACGAGATGGCCCGGTTCCAGGAGGTGGTCACCAGCCCTTCCTATCGAGCCGACCCTCTGAGAGCCATCAGTGAACATCTGTCTAAGAGGCTGAGACGGGAGGAGGAGGGCGGGAGGATCTAGGTCTGGCGGGCGGCAGCGGCCAGGAACGGCGGCAGATGCTGGACTCTTGTGCCTGCGGGTGGAGGCAGTGGCTGGCTCTGGGATGCCTGGGTCTTCTCGTACCCTTGACCCTCCGTTTGGGAGAGGCCGGCAGTGGTGGCCCGACCCCCACCTACCTCACAGGGTTGTTGTGAGGGGCAGCTAATAAAAGTGATCCCCGAGGGCTTTGGAAATGCCAACCGCCTCTGAGCCTCGCAACTGCCCTGGGAGTAAGGTGCTGCTACCCCTAGTTTACAGCTGAGGACGCAGGCAGGCGGTGGTTAAGTGATTTATCCGGGGTCACACAGTCAGCAGCTGTCAGGCTGCATTTGAAATTGTCCGACTGAAGGCCCGACCGCCTGCTATGCGATAGTCAGGGTCAGTGAGCATTAATCCAGCACCTGCTGTGTGCCGAGCACCGGAAATATACGGAAAGGCATGGAACAGTCTCTGCCCTCAAGGCCCTCGCCGTCTAAGCAGAGACAATATGCAGAAGGGGCAGAAGGGGGCGGGGGTGAGAATGTCTGAGCTGCCTTCATCTTGCTGAAGATGAGGAGGGTCAGTCCGGGAGTTCTCCAACGCCCGTTCCCCCCTCCCTGCGTGTGACGTACGGCTGGGACTGGGGTTGGGGGTGCTTCTTGCAGCCGTCTTTTACCGGAGTCTGCCCTGGGGTTGTGGCAAATGTGTGAGCTCAGGATGGGTGACGGTCCTTCCCCAGGTGCAGGTCGCTAGCCCTTCTCATCCACGTGCTCCATAAGCTGAAAAGACCCTCGCCCTCATTTCCCGGCCGGCCCCAGCACGCTTGCTTCTGCTCCGGAGCTGCCCAGGACAGCTCTGGAGGGGGGTGTCGTTGGACTGCAGCTTGGAAGGTTTGGGAGGGGCTGGTCAGGCTGGCCTGGGGGCCGGGGTTCTTCCTCGCGCCATTCCTCCGGGCTCCACCAAAGTGTGGCCTCACGCCGGGGCCAGTGTTTAAGGAAGGAGCTTTTTAATTTCCCTCAGGAAGAAAAAGGCAGGGTGAGGTGGCGGACGGAGACAAGTCTCCCGAGGTCCTGGGTCCAGTGTCCGGTGCCCTCGGCCTGTGGTGCTGGTGCCCACTTTGCAGGACGTCTGTGCCCGACGAAGAGGCAGCTGGAATGCCCAGTGACTCCTGGGGCAGAGCCACTGGTCGGAGGTGGGGTGGGAGTGGGGCCCAGACCCTCCCAGGAAGTGCCTTGGGGGGAAGGGACAGGGGCAGGAGCTCTCCACCTTTGGGCAGTCCAGGAGAGCTGAGGGACTCTCAGAATTGAGCTTTTATTTGTACGAAACTGAAAAGGAAACCGTTCATGGTGAAATAGGGGCCAACAGACCGCTAAGCCCGGGTCGTGGATCCCGGGTTAGGGCTCCCCCCCCCATCGAGGCCTGCACACGTATCCTCTCCGGCCATCTGTCCCTCCGTCCGTCTGTCTGTCCGTCTCTTCTTTCTTTTGTGATTTCCTATGTCCCTCCCATAGCAGTGAGAGGAGACGTAGGCGGGATCTGAACTCAGATCCTGCAGGTTCCAGGGCCCCTGCTCCATTCACTGCGCACCGGGGCGCACCTTGTAACTGAGCCGGTGTGGGAGGCCAGTAGTACCCACTCATTTTATTCGTTTTGTCAGTTTTTGGAGGGGGCTTTCCCTTTGTATTGTTGCTTCTTGTGTTTTGTTATTCCTATTTAAATGAAATGATGTTAATTTTGAGGGTTTATTTTATAATCTGCAACTTTGCTGAAGCGATTGTCTTGATGGGCATCTTTGCCGGCTCCCTGGGGTTTTCTAAATAAACTGTCCTGTCTTCATCTCCTTTTTGCTTACCTTTATGTCTTCCATTCCTGTCTCTTGTCTTGTCACCCAGCGTGGCGCCTGGTACTCAGTCGGTGCTCAATAAATGCTTATCCATTAATTGTTGCGGTTGCTGGCATTTCCTGAATTGTACCAGACGGGTCTCCCCTGGGATGGGGAGGAGAGGCTGGGAGGGGACCTGGACCAGGGAGAAGGGGAAGGGGCACACCCCACCACTTGGCCCTGGGGAGACCTCGGCTGTTCCTTTGGAGATTTTGAATTTGCAATAGATTTTGTTTTTATATAACTTTTATTTCTGATTGTACCCTTTCCTCCTCCCCTCCCTCTTCATTCAGCATCCCCTCCCATTGCAGCAAAGAATTAGAAAGAAGCAAAAGGGGAAAAGCAGAGTTTGACAGTGTATGCCCTGCTCCACACCCACAGGCCTCCACCTCTGCAAAGAAGAGAAGAGGCTCACCTTTTTTGTGGTTTCATTGGGGCCAACCTTGGTTTTAACTTAATGGTGCAGTGCTCGTCTTGCCCCCTTTCTGGCACTGCTGGGGCCTTTGTGGGCGACGCCCTCTTGTCTCATACTGAGTTTCCCCTGCTCGGCACCCCTCCTTCAGAAACCTGTTTCAAACAAGATTTCTACCTTGAGGGTGGCCATCCTAGAGCAGAAAGAGCTGCCCCAGGAGGTAGCAGGCGCCCCTTCACTGAGGGGGCTTCAAGCAGAGGCCGAGTTGCCCGATCAGGGATGTCCAGGCTGTTCTGGACCGTGCCTGGGCTGCCCTTGATGCCGCCAAGATCCTTGCCTGCTCCGAGAGGCTTGTTCTCCTTCTGCAGACCAGGAGACTGGGACCCGGGAAGGGCTTCTTGGATGGTGCATTCACAGAGCTGAGCTCTGGTCCTGTCCCATGTCAGGAGGCCCCCCAGGGGAGCAGGAGGAAGGGGACAGAGTGTGTGCATGCATGTGCGTGTGACATGCACCATGGAGGGGGCAGAGTGTGTGTGTGTGTGTGTGCATGCATGCGTGTGAATGTGTGTGTGTGACACACATGGGGGCGGGGGAGGCTCGGCAGCTGTGAGCACCAGGAAGGTGGTGGTCCCTGACATCTCAGCTGGAGACCCATTTGTCCACGGCCACACACTCCGGACTAGTCCGAGAGCATCCTTGGGCTCCCACTCCTGTGCCCCAGGCCCTCTGGGGGGACGTGAAGGGCCACGCTGTACCCTGCAGGAATCGGCAAGCTTGGAAGCAGGGTGTTGACTGGGCTCACAGAGTTGGGGTGTCTGGGTCATCTGCTAAGAAGCAGGGACTGGCCTTGCGACTGGGCTTGGGGGTCATTTATGTTGCCTGGAAATGAAGGCCACGAGAGCCAGCGAGGTTACTAAGTGCAGATGGAGGGAGGGGAGAGGACTGGGCTGGCTGTGGGTCATTGCTGAGGGCAGGGAAGAAAAGGCCATCTGCAGAGTCGGAGCTGCAGCCAGGGAGGGCAGAGAAAAAGCCCAGAGGGTGTCACAAACACGGGGTCCTTGGTGGCCTTGTGGGCCCAGTCATAGAAGGAGGACACAGGGAGGGCTTCAATTGGTGGAAACGGGTGGAGGAGAGAACTATTCTGAGCCTGGAGAACAATGCGAGGGGAGGGGGGAGGTGAGGCCAGGCTGGTGTGGGGGAGCCGCAAGGCCGAGGAAGGGGAGCAGGGTGAGATAGGGCTAGGAAGGTGAGTCAGAGCCAGATAGACTGCCAGAGGGCATCGAATGCCAGGACAAGAAGCTCAGACTTCCAGTGATAAGCAGTGAGGAATTACTGAAGATTTCTGAACAGATAAGAGCCATCATGTTAGGAAGGCAAATGTAGCTCTGTGTGCGTGTGAGAGAAAAACAGAGAAAAAGAGACAGGGAGAGGGAGGGAAAGAGGATGGGAACGCTGAGAAAGAAGGAGACAGAAGAGAGATAGAAAGAGGAGGGAGAAGGAGGGGAAGACATGAGAGGCAGGGACAGACTGTGAGGGAGACGGAAAGAGGAAGGCAAGGCTGAGAGACATGAGGGGAGGGGAAGAGAAGACGGGGATGGAGAGAGAGGAAAAGACAGAAGGAGAAAGGAGAGGGGGACAGGAGAGAAGGAGGCAGACATGGAAGGAGAGAAACAGGAGAGATGGACAGAGAAAGGAAGA
>CM053593.1:390121869-390135829 GCA_028646575.1 Pseudocheirus occidentalis | reverse complement strand
TCCTTTTGGGAAAATGTGGACACAGAGAGCAGAGCTGCTGTCTGTTCACGCATCACAGGGACCCTGGGGGTGTCGGTGCCCACAAGAACGCAACAAAGGGTCACCCAGTTGTGGGGCCTTGGTAGGCAAAGCCAGCATCTGTGGGGGGCAGGGGTCCTGCTGGACAGGGCCCCCCCTTCCCCTGCTTCAGTCCTGCCAGGGACGTGCTCAGAGGTGGGAGGAACCTTTGGGGTCGTTGGTCCAGTTCTCACTTGACAGGTGGTGGGGAGACAAGCCCAGAGAGGTGGGGTCCTTGGAGTGGATGTGAGACCGGTAAAGGCATGAGCCTAGAGAAGAGACAGGGATGGCGGGCATTGTGTCTGAGGAGTGAGGAGATGGGGAGGAGGGGCTCCCCTTCAGTGGCCTCTGAGGGGCAGGGGAGGAGGACAGAGGAGGCTTTGCCCTGGGGTCACCATGGCAGGCAGTGGCCCGGAGGATCAAGGATGGAGGAGTCAGGGATTGTCAAAAACTCTGGGACTTGCCCCAGTATGCAGTGAGGTTATGCACACACCATGCCTTTGTCACATGCGGTCTCACATACGTGAGGGAGGCCGGGTCCCTGAGGCAGCATGGCAGAGCACCGGGAACCCTGTTGTTCTGGAGGGGCCTGGACTTGGGGAGCTGTTGGTAGAGATAGTGCGTTGTGGGGTCAGGGCATCAGGATGTGGGGCAGCAGCTGCCCGGGGCTGTATCCCTCTCACTGCTTTCTTGGAGCTGAGCCTCTGACCAGGCCTCTGGCCTCCAGCCTGGGGCCTCCTCTCACTGAACCCAGCTGCTGGCTTTTGGAAAGTAGCCTTAGTCCAGAGTCAAAGAAATTCAGCTTCTCCAGACTTCCCCCATCCAGCTCCCAAGATTTAAAAATGATGAAGTCTAAAGGTATGAGCTGAAACAAATCAGGTAACAGGCAGAGAGCAAATGAAATCCTGTTTGTAAATGGGAGTCCTTAGTAAGGTGTGGGCATACTGTAAGGGCTTCACAAGTGCCCATCCCTTCCCTTTCTCTCTCCCCCAGCCTTGTCACAACAGTTGGGTGCTGCATTTCTCCAAATCTGGCCAAAACAAGACACAAGAGCCCCAAACCCTCAGCTCCCAGGGCCTCAGCAAGATAGATTAGGGCCAAGGAACAATGGGGGTCTAAGCTTGGGACTGGATTCGAATCTTCCCTGTTTTCATTGCCAGGCCTCCTTGGCACTTTGTGTTCTAATTTCCCACTCTGGGAAGGGAAGACACTTTCCCCCTCACCTACATGTGGGGGACAAACCATCCCATGCAAAGGCACCTGCAAAACTCCTTTAAAAATTATTTTTAGTTTTCAGCATTCACTTTCATAACATTTTGAATTTTAAAGTCCCCCCTTTCCCTCCCCCCTTGTCAAGACAGCGCAGTTTGATTTGGATACATGTACAATCGTATTAAACATATTTCTGCATTAGTCACGTTGTAAAGAATTATTGGAAAACCACGAGAAAGAACAAAACCAGCAAAGAGCCAAGTGGTGGCCTCCATCAGCATTCGGACTCCTCATCTGTGGATGGCATGGTCTGTCACCCATCACTGCATGCCTGCAAAACATCTTCAGGGAATGACCCAGGCCCCTGGGGCCCAAGGGGTGCTACTAGGGGGAGACGGGCTTCAGGAAAGAAGGAACAGCTGGTGAGGGCCAAATACTTAGAGCTGGGAGGCGCCTCAGGGGCCCTCTGAGCCTACTGGCTGAAGGGGGGAGAAACATCCTTTGTAGTAGAAGGTGGAGCTGGGGTCCACCCTGCCCCTCTGCTCTGAGATGGGACTCTTGGGGAAGTAGAGGTTGTTTGAGAAGGATTTCTGATTTTTGCCCCATGGTTGAAGAGTCCTCACAAGCTACCTTTCCCAGAGCCTCATGAACCTGGCCAAGGGGCTTTAACCTGGAAAATGAATCCTCCACCCTTCCCTGAGAACAGTGGACACAGCAAAAGAAGAAATGTTTATACCAGGTGACCCAGCTGCGTCACCTCGTCCTGCGTGACCTCAGCCAAGACTTGGGGTCTCCCATCCCAAATCTGACTCCTTAGCGGGGGGCAGGGCTGGCTTCCCACTGGACCTCCTCCGAAAGGGGCAGGGGGGAAGGCGGTAATGATCTCAGTGTCTGGGCAGAGAGGGACACTCAGCCAAGTCCATGGGAGGAAATGTGGCGTCACTGAGACTCCTTTGGATGTGACTCAGGGCTGGAAGGGACAGATTAGATTAAAGACCTTGTCCGTTAAGAAGGTAGCCAGGCTTGGGAGCTACTGAGCTGGCAGGGAAGGAGGACTCCACAAAGTAAGGTCTCCTGGGGACACTTTGGGGCAGCGGGCTGGATAGAGCCCTAGGCCTGGAGCCAGGAAGACTGAGTTCAAATTTGGTCTCTTGGATCTCTCAAATTTGGATACTTCCTAGCTGAGTGACCCTGAGCAGGCCACTTAATCTGTGTCTGACACAGTCTCCTCATCTGTGAAATGGAAATGAGTAGCCACTGCCTCTCAGGGTTGTTGTGAGGACCAGAGACCATCACTATAGTGAACGCTCTGCAAATGGAAGTGATTGTCTTGACTGAGAGATAAAAGGACTGAAGGAGGGAGCAGCAAGAGCGAACTTGCGCTGCCGGTCGGGGGGGGGGGCGCATGATGAGGTCCCCAAGACTCTGTCCTTCCTAGTCATCTCTCTTCCTCACCAAGGAGAGTGGCTCTCAGATGGCCACATCTAGGGCAGAAGTGTGGAAAGCACAGCTGTGAGGTTCCATGCAAAGGAAATTTAGAAATCCCTGGGCAGATCTGGGGATGCCTTATGTCACAGAACAGGAGCTGCTCAGTGTCGGAAGGGACCACAGAGGCCATCTGCCCAGGAGTCTAGCTTCAGAAGGGCAGCTGTCATGTGGGAAGGGGCTCAGACTCTTCTGCTTGGCCCCAGGGGACAGAAGGAGTGATTGGGGATGGGGGGGGAGGTGTTTAGTTGGACAGATTTGGGTTTACTAGAAGGAATGGGTATGCTTGTCCTAAGGCAGAATGGGCCCCTGGCTGCAGGAGGGAGGTCTTCATGTGGACCCAGGAACTCCCCCCCCCCCCCGTTGGAGATGCTAGAGCTGGGCTTCCTGGCCCTGATGCTCCCTGATGTCTCCACCTTCAGGAGGGTGGGCTCTGAAAGCAGCTGCCGTGAGGTGGTCAGCTGCCCGCCATGAGGGGACTTGGGCAGATGTCATATCTATTTCTGTCTGAGGAGGTTCCTGGCAGGCCTTTGCCAGGTCTTCAAATCCCTGGTGGTCCTTCGAGATACTCTGTGATGTGCATGGAAATGGAGGGGGTCAGAAGAGAGAGGGAGCGAGAAACACAGAGACAGAGAGAGTAAAGGAGAGACAGAGACAGAGAGAAGAGGAGAGGGGAGACAGAGGCAGAGATCGAGAGGAGGGGGAGGAGGGAGAGAGAAAATACTAAAAGACTTAACTTTCCAGTCCAGTGACAATTGGCTCTTCTCGGGTCTCCTCTCCTGGGCTGTCTCGGCATCTTTATCCTGCTGACTCCCGCCCCCACCCTCCTGGACACTTGGTCTGCACTGACCTTTGTGGCCCTTCCCTGTTCCTCTTGCCTGCCTGACCACTCCTTCCCAGTGTCCTTTGCAGGACCCACATCCTGGCCATGAACCCGGGCATCCCCTCAGGCCCGTCCTCGGCCTTCTGTCCTCTCTCCCTTGGTGACCTCAGGGACTCCTGTGGGTTCGGTCTATGCTGGCTACGACTCCCAGGTCTATGCCCACCCAGCCCCCTCTCTTCGGAGCTCCCGTCCCCAGCTCAACCGCTGCCTGCCGGACAGCTCCCTCCGGGGTCCTCCCGCATCTCCGGCACAGATCCAAAAAGGAGCCCCTCCCTCTTCTCTGTACCGCCCCCAGGGCCACGCCCTCAGTCTAGCTCATCTCTCTCTCCCTCTCTCCCAAATTCCTGCAGCGTCCCTTAGAGCACTTAGCTGATCGCCTGGGGAATGGGGTGAGGCTGGGAGCATGTCCTGGGTGCGGAAGGGAAGGGAAGAAGTGTTTCTGGAGCACCTACTGTCTGTTGGGTGCATGCTAAGCTCTTTACTAGGATTACTCATTGGATGTTCACAACAGCCCGGGAGGTGGGGGCTGTGATGGCCCCCATTTTACAGGTGGTGGTGGAGTCCCCAGGCTCCTCTGTGTCGGAGGCTGGATTCGAGCTCAGGGCCTCTTGGGCAGGGCTTGGAGGGTGGTCTTCTCTCGGGGTGCAGGCACTGGGCTCTGTGATGCTCCGGGACCTCTCCCTTCTCCCCTCCCACGGATGATGGCCATTGACCCTGCCTCGCTTCTCTCCTGCCCTGGGAAGGAGGCTTGCATCACACTTTATTTTTCTTTAAGCACCATGGCTCTGAGATGGGCAGAAGGAAGACCAGAAAGTCCCTGGAATTGGGGGTCCATGCCCAGGCCCTTTCTGCATCGCTGGGGGTACCCTCCACCCCAGGCTGGCTCTGCTCTTTCTGCCTTGTGTAGCCTCCACAAGGCCCATCAGCCTCCCTCACTGAGGCTTGAACTAGATTGCGAGGGTCTCTCTGCCTCAGACCCTCTTTCCACTGTGTTGACAGGCTCCTTTTCTTTGCCTTTGAGACAGGAAGAGAGTGCCTGGTGCCCAGTGTTGACACAGGATCACACAGAACAGCCCTGTGGAGGGGGGGGGGCTCTACCCTGAGGCCCAGCTTGGGTGATTTGCCCAAGGTCACTAAGACTTTGGAACTAAGACTTTGAACAACCTCGGTGAGAGTGGGAGCAGAGCCCTGGCAGATGCCCACCAGCCATGCTTCCTGCCGTTCTGGATCTTCAGGGCTGTTCAGAGGATGGAATGGGGGAGATGCAATGAACCATACGGGCCAGTGGTTAGGGATGATAACAAGAACCCCCGTCTTTGCTGGCCTGTGGCTCACCGATGGCTCTGTTTCCTGACCTGAGGGGTGGGCCAGCCTGAGCCTTTTCTGATGTCCACTGGAGACAGAGCTGGAACAGGGCTACCTCTTCACACCGGCCCTCCAAAGGCCCAACCACACTGCTCTTTGTGTTTGTTTTTTAGTTAATTTTATTTCTTTTTAGTTTACAACATTCAGTTCCACAAGCTTTTGAATGTTAAATTTTTCCTCCTCCCTTCCTCCCCCCTCCCCAAGATAGCCTGCAATCTGATATGGGCTCTACACATACATTCCTACGAAACATATTTTCACATTAGTCATGCTGTGTAGAAGAATTATAACAATGGGAGAAACCATGAGAAAGGAAACAAGTCAAAACAAAAAAAGAAAACCGTCTGCTTTGCTCTGCGTCCAGACTCCAAAGTTCTCTCTCGGGATGGGGACGGCATTTTCCATCATGAGTCCTTTGGACTTGTCTTAGGTCCTTGTGTTGCTGAGAAGAGCCAAGTCTGTCATGGTTGATCATTGTTACAATGTTGCCGTTACTGTATACAATGTTGCTCCTAGTTCTGCTCCCTTCACTCTGCACCCGTTCATATACGTCTTTCCAGGTTTTTCTGAAGTCCGCCTGCTCATCATCTCTTACAGCACAACACTGCTCCATTACACTCATCTACCACAACTTGTTCTGCCATTCCTCGCCGGATGGGCATCCCCTCAATTTCTAATTCTTGGCCACCACAAAAAGAGCTGCTATAAACACTTTTGTAACTGTGGGTCTTTTTCTCATTTTTATGGTCTTTGGCATGCAGACTATTATATATACAGTGCTATTGCTGGGTGTGCACTGCTTTATAGCCCTTTGCACACAGTTCCAGATTGCTTTCCGGAATGGTTGGATCAGCTCACAGCTCCACCAACAATGCATCAGTGTTCCAGCTTTCCCACATCTTCAATATTTATCATTTTCTTGTTTTGTCATGTTAGCCAATCTGATAGGTGTGATGTGGTGCCTCAGAGTTGTTTGCATTTTTGTAATCAATAGTGATTTAGAGCATTTTTTATATGCTTATAGATAGCTTTAATCTAAAAACTGCCTGTTCATATCCTTTGGCCATTTATCAGTTGGGGAATGACTTGTATTCTTATAAATTTGACTCAGTTCTCTATACATTTTAGAAACGAGGCCCTTATCGGAGATGCCAGTTGTAAAAATTCTTCTTTGCCAGTTTTCTGCTTCCTTCTCAATATTGGTTATATTGACTTTGTACAAAATTTAATGTAATCAAAATTACCCGTTTTGTGTTTCATAATGATCTCTATCTCTTGTTTGGTCATAAATTCCTCTGTTCTCCATAAATCTGACAGGTAAGCTATTCTTTGCTTTCCCAGACTGCTTACAGTCTCAGCCTTTATACCTAAATCATGCACCCATTTAGACCTTATTTTCATATGCATTGTAAGATATTAGTCTACACCCAGTTTCACCACACTATTTTCCAGTTTTCCCAGCAGTTTTTGTAAAATAGTGAGTTCTTATCTTGTGTACCTCCCCTATTCCACTGATCGACCCCTCTACTCCTCAGCCAGTACCAAGTAGTTTTGATGACTGCCGCTTTATAAGACAAATTAAAATCTGTCACAGCTAGGCCACCTTCCCTAGCATTTCTTTTCATTAATTCCTTTGATATTCTGGCTCTTTTGTTCTTCTAGATGTATTTTGTTAATATTTTTTCTTGTTCTATAAAATAAATTTTTAGTAGTTTGGTTGGTATGGCACAGAATAAGCAAATTAATTTAGGTAGAATTGTCATTTTAATTACATTAGCTCAGCCTACCCATGAGCAATGAATGTTTTTCCAATTATTTAGATCTGACTTTATTTGTGTGCTCACTACTCTTCTGGTCCCAGGAGCTGAGGCTCCCAGTGGCCCCCAAGCACATGTATACACATGGATGTCAGGAAGGCTGGAGATCAGCCTCTCTCTGAGGCCTAGAAGGACAGTGGAAACTTTTTTGATTTATAACAGAACATAGGAAGAGGAAGCTGAGCCAGACCCTGGGGGGACGAGGCCTGGTCATCAAGATGGTGACCTCCAGTGACTTATTTACAGGAAGTCTCCGCTTCCTCCAGGCCAGCTGGAGGAGGGGGAGCCACTGCCCTTTGTCCAGGCCCTGCTCCTACACTGGCCCAAGCCCTGGGTATACACCAGCCTGCCCGCCTTTTTAAATATGGATTCTCCCATTTTGATTCTGATTCTTGCTGCCCTGGGAGGATGGAGATGGATGGGAGATGAGGTGGTGACCCTGGGCAGCAGCCAGAACCTCTCTGCAGCCAAGGCCGCTGTGGCTCCTTCCTCCTATCCAGATGCTGGCTAGAGCCAAGGTGGCACCCAGGCAGTGGTGATGCCCAGCACAGAGCGGGTGCTCAGGAGCTGCTTTGGTTAGGTGGGGTTTCCTTCAAGGGAGAGTCTAGGTGGGCCAGGGAGCTGAGTATGGAATCACAGGCCCCGGGTTCAAATTCTGCCTCCACTGCTTCCTTCCCTGGACCAGGTTCCTCATCAGGCACACGAAGTCTTCAGAGCTCCCGTCTGAGTTTCCAATCCTGGCTTTCCTGGGTGCCCTTCCCTTGTTTTCCCAGAATGGCAGGGCCAGGCCCTTCTTTGTCCAGGGAGAAACCAATGATTGCCCAGCAGTTGCCGAGTCTGGTCAGCAGTAAAAGAGACCTTCAGGCCTGAGAAGGGAGTGGCCAGCTTCCTGGGCTTCCTTGACTCCTTCCCATCAAGTTGGGGCCACCAGCAGGAGGCAGCTTCCTCCTTGGTGAAAGTAGACTCTGCCTGGCCCTGCAGGCCCAACACCAAGAAGTCTGATGGTCTGGCAGAGTCCAAGGGATAGTGAGTCAAGCAGCTGGATGGGGGTTCCTGGGCCTTATCTGCAGAAATAACACCCAGCATTCAATTCCAAAGCCTGACCTGCAGACAAGGATCAGGAAAGGCTGGTGTGGCCCTGAAGGGGGATTGCAGACCAGCCCAGCAGCCCATCCTTCCTCAGCATTCGAGCTCTGCTGGCCACCGTCCTGGGCACTAGGAAAGCCCAGGCCACACATGCCTGCTCTCATGGAGTTTATAGTCTAGCACTGCAGTGAAGCAATGACAGATGGTGGGAGTAATGTGGGACTGGGCATCACAGGCCTGGGTTCTAAGCTGACTCTGTGGGTCAGGGTGGCATCCCAGAGGAGGGACCTTTGGGATAGATCAGGAATTCAGAAAGCCAGAGAGAAGGATGGCATTCCCAGGAGAGGGACCAGAGGGAGCAAAGTCAGGGAGAAGGGAAAGTAGAGGTGTGTTCTGGCATCAGAGGGGAGGCCCATATTGCTGGGCCTTATAAGGAGGTCCTTCATCATTGGTTGGCTGAAGGCTCAGCCACACCCTGGCAGCCTTGAGGAGCCTGCTCTCTGGCTGCAGAGGAAGAGTCCAGCTCAGGAGAGGGGTCACCCTTTGTCTTTCCCACTGCCCCTCTTCCAGAGTACAGCATATGTGTGCACCTGTGTGTGTGTGTGTGCGTGTGTGTGTGTGTGTGTGTTTGCTGAGTGTGTGTGCAGGTTTCTCTTCACTCTTCCCACCCACAATGTTGTCTCCAGCATCAAACGTACCACTTCCTAAGAGACTCTGCCTAGCAGAGAGGAACCCAGTGTCCATCTGCAAAGACAAATCCAGCTGCAGGGCTAAGCCTGGCCAAGGAGCCCAGCAGAGCCGCGGCACTCCTGGACGAAGTGGGATGAAAGAGACGAGGAAGGACACACAAGTCCTGCAGTAGGGGAGTAGCGTGACCTTAGCCACGACAGGCATGCAAGAGGGGTGCGGGCCCCTCTATTTAAAGGCCTGCTCTTCCCTTGAATCCTGTGAAGGTCTTTGGGTTTATGGGAAGAATATTTTGTTATGACTGTTTATAATATGTGATTTTAATAAATGCCTTTACTTTGAGCTAATTGAGGCTTCTGACTGATTATTAAAAGTAAGTGCATCAGTGGGGGCTTGTGAGTCACAGCGTTAGTCATGCAGACCACAGACTAGACCACAGACCTGGACTGGTCCTTGTGTGGGGGACCCAGCTCGTGAGGGTGAGTCGGGAGGATTGCCCAGATGGGACACTAGCTAGAAGCCTTTATAAAGTATTCTGAGGTGCTTTTTTGAGGGGAGGTCCTCACACTCAGAAGAGGCTCCACGGACAAGGCGGGGTTCAAACCGGACCTTGAAGGGAGCCGGAGGTGGGGAGGAGGGTGGAGCACTGGCCACAGACCCTGGAGACTGGGAGTATTGATCTGTCCGTTCTGTTTACATAAATGTTCTCATCTGGTTCTTACAAAGATGACACTATTATTCCCATTCCAGAGGCAAGGGAACTGAAGCCCAGAAAGGCTCATTCTCTGGCCAGAGTCATGCTGTCCATGGGAGAGGGGTTTCTGACTTCATTTCTGAGGTTCTGTACAACTGAAGTTAATCTGATTTCAAGGCAGAGGTTGTCTCACTAAGAGGGGAGCCCCTTCCCCTCCCTGGGCCGCATTTTATCGGGCCTTCATTCAATCAATAAGCAGTGGTGTCTCTTCTCTAGACCATGCACTACTCCAAGCCCTGGGAACACAGCCGGTTCCCTCTGCTGCCGTGTAAGAAGCTCACATGTGGTAGCTGAGGGAAATAAGCATTTTAAAATTGTACTTATTTTTAACCTTTTTAAATTTTGAGTTTCAAATTCTCTCCCTCTTTCCTACCCCTCCCCCACCCACCAAGAAGGCAAGCAATATAATGATTAAATATACATGAGGAATCTTGCAAAACATATTTTCAGATTAGCAAAAAAAAATTAAGAAAGTGAAAAAAGTATAATTCAGGTTCCACTCAGAGTTCATCAGTTCTCTCTCAGGACATGGGCAACATTTTTCATCAGGGAACCTTTGGAATTGTCTTTTTTCCTCTACGACTCATCTCGTTGATTCTTCCAGGAATTCTTGTTGGGCTTGTGACCAATGAGCATTTTTTGAGACTTTGCTTGTAGCTTGTGACCAATGAGCATTTTTTGAGACTTTGCTTGTAGCTGTTTGCATTATTATCTTCTTCTCAGGTTATGTCTTGGTCTTCCCTGTCACCAAAGTAACTGTTTATGGTCAAGTTCTTTTTTTGTTGCTGTTGTTTCTTCATTTTTCCCAGCCCATTTTCTTAACTTTGAGCTTTATGTTAAAATTGGACTCTGCTAATCTGGGAGTGGAGAGGCATTGTCCCAAGCTTCAGGCTCTGTTTTCAGAGCTAGTTCTGGGGATTTGTAAGTACTCAGTGTTTCCAAGGTGGTGTGTTCCTAGGAGAGGTGTGGTCACAGCTCACCTGGTCCAGGCTCTAGTCTTTACCCAGGCAGGACCCCAGCTCCATACTCCTGCAGCCACAAGCACTAATGCTCTTCTCCACCTTTGAATGTGACCAGGGTCCCTGCTCCCCTGTGACTGACATAAGTGCTCACCTATGCCCTGGAACTGCCCTAGAACTGCTGTGGGCAATAGAGGAGGACGTCAGCCCCAGCCTCCCTCAGTGCCAGCAAAGTGTCTGACCCCCTTCCCATCTCTGGGCTGAGAGCTCCCAAAGCTGCTGCTTCTGCTGCCAGGGTCCAGGCTGGCTCCTGCGCCAGCATCACAGATACCACCAGCCTCTGTAGTGGTCCTGGCTAGAAAAACGTCTCCCTCCGACCTTTTGTTGACTCTGCCACCCCCAAAGTGGATTTGAGGTATCACTTTAAATTCACCTGGAAGGGAATGTTATGAGAGCTTAGCCAGGTGGCTGCCTGTAACTCCACCTTCTTGGCTCCACACACAAGGTGGGCACAGTGAGTATGAGAGAAGGAAGAAAGCCAGGATAGCTTGAGTGTAGGATGGGTGAAGGGGAGGAAGGAGGGCAGGGAAGCTTAGGGCATGTATGAGGCTGAGGGAGCTGTCCCCTGGGGCTGCAGCAGAGAGGGATGTGATAAGGGGATGATGGACAGGTGTGTCCCATGTACAGGCCTGGACAGCCTCACTCAGGCATTCATGGGACTGGACTTAATGGGCTGGAGGGGAATGTCAGGGGTTTGAGCAGAGGCATGACCTCACAAGGCCGCAAGTAAGGATTAAGGTGGGTGGGAGCGAAGGCAAGAGAAGGAGGGTGGCAGAGTGAGCCCGAGGCTCCAAACTCACCAGGGGCTGAGTGAGGCACCAATGAGGGGGAGCCTGCCTCAGGCCTTAATGAGTCCCTGGCACCCTTGTTCCAATGTTGCCTTTGCTCCCCTTCCCTTCCCCAGTGAGCCATCCCCTTGAGACGCCAAGTTCCCAGACCAACTTGTCCATCCCTCTGATGCTTCTCACAGCCTGATTGATCACTTTTCAGTGAATACCGCGTTCTACACCCCTGGTCCCCCCCCCTACAGAGGAGAGGGGTGCTTTCCTCTTTTCCCCAACCTCGATGGTTCCAAGAGTGTGACCTCCTGATTTTGTTATTGTGATTTTCTTTTGTGTGGCATAGACAACGTGCCTCAAAGCCCATCTCTGACACAACTGGCTGTGTGACCTTGGGATAGCCCCTCACTTCTCAGAACACCCCTAAAATGGCAACTTGCCCTGCGGAGGGGAGTGTCCTCCCCTGGGACTTCTCTGTTAGGATGAAGCTCCAAGCTTCTCCTCCTCCTCCTCCTCCTCCTCCTCCTGTCTCTCTCTGTCTCTTTCTGTCTCTGCCTCTCTGTCTCTCTCTATCTGTCTCTCTGTCTGTCTCTCTGTCTCTCTCTGTCTCTCCCTCTCTGCCTTTTTCTGTCTCTCTCCCTCTGTCTCTCTCTCTCTGTCTCTCTATCTCTGTCTCACTCTCTGTCTCTCTGTGTCTCTCTCTCCTTCTCTGTCTCTCTCTCCCTCTGTCTGTCTCTGTCTCTGTCTCTGTGTCTCTCTCTGTCTGTCTCTCTGTCTCTCACTCTGTCTCTCTGCCTCTCTCTCTCTCTGTCTCTGTCTGTCTCACTTTCTGTCTCTCTGTATGTCTCTCCTCTCTCTGTCTCCCTTTGTCTCTTTGTCTCTGTCTCCATTTCCCTCTGTCTCTGTCTGTCTCTGTCTCTGTCTCCCTCTCTCTCTGTCTCACTCTCTGTCTCTCTGTCTGTGTGTCTCACTCCTTCTCTCTCTGTCTCTCTCTCCCTCTGTCTCTCTATCTCTGTCTCTGTGTCTCTTTCTGTCTGTCTCTCTCTCTGTCTCTCTCTCTCCCTCTCTCATTCTCTCTCTCTGTCTCTCTCTCCTGTCTCTGTGTCTCTCTGTGTCTCTCTCTGTCCCTCTCTGTCTCTCTCTCTCTGTCTCACTCTCTCTCTCTCTGTCTCTGTGTCTCTGTCTGTCTCTGTCTCTCTCCCTCTGTCTCTCTGTCTCTGTCCCTCTCTGTCTCTCTCTCTTTCTGTCTCTGTGTCTCTGTCTCTGTGTGTCTCTCTGTCCCTCTCTGTCTCTCTCTCCCTCTGTCTCTGTCTCTCTCTCTCTGTCTCTGTCTCACTCTCTGTCTGTCTCTGTGTCTCTGTCTGTCTCTGTCTCTCTCCCTCTGTCTCTCTGTCTGTCCCTCTCTGTCTCTCTCTCCCTCTGTCTCTCTCTCCCTGTCTCTCTGTCTCTGTCTCTGTGTCTCTCTGTGTCTCTCTCTCCTTCTGTGTCTGTGTCTCTGTCTCTGTGTGTGTCTCTCTCTGTCCCTGTCTCTCTCTCCCTCTGTCTCTGTCTCTGTCTCTGTCTCACTCTCTGTCTCTCTGTGTGTCTCTCTCTCCTCTCTCTGTCTCCCTTTGTCTCTCTGTCTCTGTCTCCATCTCCCTCTGTCTCTATCTCTGTCTCTCTCCCCCTCTGTCTCTGTCTCACTCTCTGTCTCTCTGTCTGTGTGTCTCTCTCTCCTTCTCTCTCTGTCTCTCTCTCCCTCTGTCTCTCTATCTCTGTCTCTGTGTCTCTGTCTCTCTCTCTCTGTCTCTCCCTCTTTCTCCCTCTCTCATTCTCTCTCTTTGTCTCTCTCTCTGTCTCTTTCCTACTGTCTCTGTGTCTCTGTCTGTCTCTGTCTCTCTCTCTCTCTGTCTCTCTCTCCCTCTTTCTCCCTCTCTCATTCTCTCTCTTTGTCTCTCTCTCTCTGTCTCTCTCTCTCCTACTGTCTCTGTGTCTCTGTGTGTGTGTCTCTCTCTGTCCCTCTCTGTTTCTCTCTCCCTCTGTCTCTCTCTCTCTCTGTGTCTCTGTCTCACTCTCTGTCTCTCTGTCTGTGTGTCTCTCTCTCCTCTCCTCTCTCTCTCTGTCTTTGTGTCTCTGTCTGTCTCTGTCTCTCTCCCTCTGTCTCTCTGTCTCTGTCCCTCTGTCTCTCTCTCTCTCCCTCTCTCTCTCCCTCTGTCTCTCTGTCTCTGTCTCTGTGTGTCTCTCTCTCACTCTGGCACAGTAGAAAGTCCCAAGACAGTGCCCTCCTCCATCCTACCAGCTAGTCCATAGCTGAGCTTTGGGGATCCTTTTTCTGAGCCTCAGTTCCCTTCTCTGTAAAGTGAGGGGCAGATTCACCTTGGGATCTTCTCCTGGCCCAGCCCTTGGCCGCCCTCCTGACTCTGCCTTCTAGGACGCCCTTATGCATTTGGCGGAAGCCCTGGGAAGGAGCCGCTGGGACCTGAGCCGGGTTTCTATGTCATTGGAGAATGGTTAACAAAATAAATAAAAAGACAAAAAAGCATAGACAACAGGACGTTCTCTTACTGAGTCAACAGGCAGAGAGCCTTCTGTAGGCACCAGCAGCTGCTGTTTCTGTTTGGGTTTGATGCCGTTGGTCTAGAAGGCTCCTTACCTCCTCCCTCCCTCCCTCATCTTCTTCTGTCTCCTTTCCCTCCCTCTCTACCTTCCCTCCTTCTCTCCTCTCCCTCCATCTCCCCTCCCTCTCTCCCCCCTCCCTTCCTCCCTCTCCCCTTTCCTCTCCTTCTCTCTCCCCTCCCTCCCTCTCCCCTCCCTCCATCTCCCCTCCCTCCCTCTCT
>CM053593.1:390096744-390121369 GCA_028646575.1 Pseudocheirus occidentalis | reverse complement strand
AAGGCTTGGGAATGTGGGTGTCCACTGCATTAACTATATGTATCAACTTTGTGACCATTATAATGACTTTGGCTTTCTGGTTTTGGGACTTGTCCTTCTGGTTTTAGGACTCAGTGTTATGGTTTCTGAATAAAGACCTTGGTACTGCCTTCCATGTGGAGAGTTTGCTATATTTTGTGATCCAAAACTACACCAACATATTCATAACCATCATGGGTGTTGTGAATATCTCATTATTGATACAGGGTCCTCACAGCCCACAGCCCCTAGGACTGCCCCCACAAACCCAGCCATTTCCTGTGGAAGGCGCTCCCGTCTCTGGCCTCCCCACTGCATGACCTTGGTGTCCTTGACTCTCCTTGACCCCCTGCACCTTGACTCTCCTTGACCCCCTGCACCTTGACTCTCCTTGACCCCCTGCACCTTGACTCTCCTTGACCCTCTGCCTTCCTCTCCGCTCCAGCTGCCCCTTCTCTCCAGTCACATAGATCAGACCCCTGTCCCTCACCTCTCTCCTGGACCTTGGGGACAGCCTCACACTCCTGATATGCCATCTCCATCAAGTCTCAAACAATCAGTAAACATTTACCAAGCACCTGTTACATGCCAGGGACTGTGCAAACCACTGGGGATGCAAAAAGAGGCAAAAACCCAGTCCCTTACCTCAGGGAGCTCCCAGTCTGATGGGGGAGAGAACATGCAGAGAGGTACAAAGCAAGCTATAGGATAAAAGGGAAGGCCTAGGGATGTGGAGACCTGGGCAGGCTTCCCTAAGGAGGACAGAGGTCTCAAATGGGACCTGAAGGCAGCCGGGAAGGTCAGTGAGCAGAGTGCAGGAGGGAAAGCGCTCCAGGACTGGGGGCAGCCAGAGAGAAGGCTCAGAGCTGAGGGATAGAGGGGCAGGGGGCATCTGGGAGACCTGGGCACTGGGCAGAAGAGAATTTTGTGGGGGGGGGGAAGGTGGAAGGAGCCTGGAAAGGGAAGAGGGAGCAGGGACCAAGGGCTTTGAAGGGCAAATGCAGCATTTTGTATTAGATCCTGGGGCCACTGGGAACCCCTGCAGTTTTTTGAAGGAGACTGGGATGATGACCAGAACTGTCTTTCAGGAGATAGCTCCCTGTTACCAATGGCAATGCACTAGCCTGGAGGCAGAGGAACTGGGCTCAGATCTCACAAGCTAGGGCTCAAAGGCACCTGAGGGGCATCGAGGTGACTTGCCCAGGTGCACACAGCTAGTCAGTGTCAGAGGGAAGACTCGAACCCAGGGCTCTTTGTTTCCTAGGCCAATCTCCATCTACTCTTCCATATGACCCCCCCGTTATGTATCTGCCCTACCTGCCTGTGATCTGCGGCCCAACACCTCTACCTTCAGGCAGAAGCCCCTGAACACTTTGCTAGTACCAAGACCCAAAGGAAGTGAGCCTCTGTTCCAGGAATCTCTGCCACCCACCTCCAGCCCCAATGTGCTTCTTCCCACATATCCCCCAGACTCTGCTAGACACCTCCAACTGGACTCCCCTGACCACCCCATCAGCCTCCATTGGCCTTTCCAGATGGACATCCCCACCCACTGGACTTCCCTGGCTACCCCATCAGTCTCCACTGGTCTTTCCAGATGGACACCCCTACCCAATGGACTCCCTTGGCCACCCCCATCAGCCTCCACTGGCCTTTCCAGATGACAACCCCTCCCAACTCCCTTGGCCACCTCCATACTCACATAGCCAGAGTATGTGACCTCCTTTCAGCTCTTCCCCATCTGTCAGTGGCACTGACTTCAGTCTCCAGGTGCTGGAGAAAGTGCTTCCTTCCCTGTCCTCTGAATCATTTCCCTACTCATACCCATCTTGGTCTTCCTGGGAAGCCTTGGAGACAAGTGGGGCCCAAAGAGCTCCCTAACAAGAGAGTCAGTCAGAAGACTGTGGGTAGCAGGACCAGCTGCCCCTACCCTGGCCTTCTCAAAGCTATTCTAGGAGGAAGGGTGGGCTGAAGATTTGCTTCCCTGAGCATTGGCACGGTGACCCAGGAGCTGCCCCTCTGGGAGTTACTTAATGTCTGATCCCAGGCCTGAGTCACTTCTGTTCTACCCACCCTACCCTGAGGGTGCTGCCCTGGCAGGACTACAAGGGGAGAAGAGGTACAGGCTCTCCCCTGAAGGATGGATCCCAGGATCCAGCTACTCTCACCCTGACACTTGCCAGAGCTCCCAACAAGGGCCCATCCAGCCTCCCCTTCAGAGGCAGCCAGCCCTGTGCCCATGGACAGCTTTCACGGGTCAGGACAATGCCCCCAACAGACATTCTGCAGCCTTCTCTTTGCTTTGGACCCCCTCCCCCCCATCCCTGTGACTCCTGGTTTTGTGACCATCTGAAATCTTCTGATCCACTTTGATTCCTGGGCAAACGAAGGCAAAAGGTTCAGAAAGGTCAGCCTAGTTATCTGCCTGCCTTTCAAATGAGACCTCTGGGAGTTTCTCCTTAGTCTTAACTCAAGAATCCCTATCATGCCCATTCCCTAGGCCAGGCCCTGTGCTGGACTCTGGGAGACAAGGATGAGCCTAGCCCTGCCTTCAAGGAGCTTACATTCTCCTTGGGGAAACCCATGTGTGCCAATGATAGGCTCAGAAAGCCCTTCCCCACAGTGGCTCCAGGTCCAGGCTCACACCCCAGGTTCTATCTCCAGGACAGCTGGGCTTCTCTCAACCCCTTTGCCTTGTGTTCATACCACAGGGTTTAGAGACAGGAGACCTGGGTCCCAATCCTACATCAGACACTTAAGAGCCATACATGGGTCAGGACAAGCCTCTCATCCTTTCTCAGCCTCATCTGTAATAAGAGGGGGTTGGGCCAGATTCCACTCCAGGCCCTGCCAGCCCTGAAGCTATGAGCCTATTAATAAAGGTGTGGTAGCTGACAAGGGAGCAGAGGAGACTAGATGCTCTAAGAATATCTGAGGAGAGAGAGAACACTCAGAGGTATCAATCAGAAATGGCTTCCTGGCCAAGAAAGAGAGGGCTTCCTAAAAGGTGGGGGAAGGAGGACATTCTAGACATGAGGGAACAGCTGTGCTGGGACATGGCCATGGGAGACAGAATGTCACAGAAGAAGGCACAAGAAGTCTACAGAGAGAGGCAGGGAGCTTAAATACCAGGCAAACTGAAGAATCTGTATTTGATCCAAGTGGTCACAGGGAGCCATGAGGTTTCTTGAGTAGGGGAGCAACTTGGGCAGATCCAGGGCTCAGGAATATCCCCTTGGCAGCTGTGGAAGGATGTATAAAAATGAGAGGTTGGAGGTAGGGAGGCCCATTAGGAAGCTTCTGCAGTAGTGCCTAGTGCTGAGAGCCTAGACTGGGCAAGGGGGAGGAGAAGGGGGAGGGGAGAGGAGGGACCTGAAGCCTCTGAGGGAGAATGGATGCAATCTGGCTCCTGCTGGGGTCTAGAAGGTGGAGGAGAGTCCCCAGACCTTGTGGCACAGGGGAAGATAGCGGCTCTGTACTCGGCCAGCACCCTCTGTGGGGGTCCCAAGAAACCTCCCACTTCAGGGTCAGCACAGGCTTCCTCCTGGCCCGGGGAAGGGGCTTTGACCCAGGCCTCCCACCCGCTCTGCAGGAATGCCAGGGTGAAAGGGGGCCTTTTCACGGTCGCTGCGTCCTTTCTTCCTGCCATTGTCCAACGGAGCATGAGAAGCTGCAGCCTGACCCCATTTGCAACCCTTAACGGGTACCCAGAGAGAGGAGACTTGTCAGTCTGCCTCTGGGCATCTTGCAGGCCCCTGGAAGGCAGGACTTGCTAATGGGCCACCCTGAACAATTGACTGGCCACCATGGTAACCAGCCTGGGAGCAAGAGCAAGCGAAGGCTCTGGAGGGAGAGCTGTTTGCAGGAGTGGTCAGGCTGAGCATTCCAGACTTGCTGCTTAACTCTCTGCTAAAAGAGCTTTCATCAGGCTTTTGCTGGAGTGCCAGGGAAGAGGTCTCCAGGGAAAGCCAGAAGGTAGGAACAAGTGATCAAGCCTGAGCCATCTCCGTGTTCTTTTCTTTTCTCAAAAAATTTTAACATTTTTATTTAAAGTTTTGAATTCCCAATGCTATCCCTCCCTCCCTCCCTTCCTCCCCTCCCCACTCACTCCAAGACAATAAGCAATCAGATATAGGTTATACGTGTGTAATTGTGTAGAACGTTGCCATGTTAGTCATTTTGTACAAGAAGACTCCAATGAAAGAGAAAAGAAGGAAGAAATGACAAATAGCCCGCTTCCATCAGCATTCAATCAATATCAGCTCTTTCTCCAGAGGCTTCACCTTTGGGACTATCTGGGATCCTTGCATTGCTGAGCAGAGAGAAGTCATTCACAGCTGATCATTGTTACAATGTTTCTGTTACTGTATACAATGTCTCCTGGTTCTACTCCCTTCCCTCAGCATCAGTTCATAGAAGTTTTTCCCAGATTTCCTGAAGTCCATCTACTAACACAATAGTATTCCATTACATTCATATACCACAACTTGTTCAGCCATTCTTCAACTGAGGGGCATCCCCTGGATTTCTGTTCTTTACCACCTCAAAAGAGCTGCTATTGATATTTTTGTACAAGAGGTCCTTTTCCATCTTTTTGGATGTCTTTTTCATTTCTACTTTCTAGCCAGTTGGCTCCAAACCATCAGCTACTAGCATTTATTAAGCCAGGCACTGCTCAAAGGAAAACAAACATTTTTAAGTCCCTGCCCTCAAGGGGCTCTGAGTCTAAGCGGGAGACAGTACCTACAATGAGCCAAAGACAGGATGAATTGGGAGGAACCTACAGAGGGAATGAGGTGCCAGCATGAAGGGGGATCAGGAAAGGCTTCCTGGGGAAGGTGGGCTTCAAGGAAGCCAGGAAAGCTCTCCAGGCGGGGAGGATGGGAGGGAGAGCATTCCAGGCCTCGGGTACAATTGTGGGGAGAGGAAGGGTCTTGCAGGGGGAGCGGTCAGGAGGTTGGGTCAGTGGAGGGTGAGGTGAGGTCTAAGAAGGCTGGAAAGGGAGGAGGTCTAAAAAACATGGAGGTGTAATGCCAAGCAAAGGCAACTTCCAAGGTTCGGATTACCAGCATAGCAAACCCCATTTATTCAGCAAACATTCACAGAACAGAGAAAGTCAAGATACAGTATAACTCATTCATTTAGCAAGTAAGTTCTCAATTCAACCCCGTACTACTCCACCCCTAGACAGTATATTCATTTAGTCAGTCGAAATCTCTTCTCAAATGGAGATCAGGTTCCAATCATAAACAAAATACATTCATTTGGTCAATCACAGAGCACAAAAAGACCAAAGGTTTCCTATCCCTGGACTCAAAGTAATTACAATGCCATCCATTAACACCAAGCACTGTCTCAAAAGGGAGCAGGAGAGCACAAAAGGCCATCAAGATCTCAGCATTGAAAACCCAAGGAAAGACTCTTCTTTCATCTTCACTCCAGGCAAGCCCTCAGCAATCTCAGTTCCTGGGGAGACAAGGCTCAACAAAGCCATAGCCAGTGTCCTCATCAAGTCATTCTCTACCTGTAGAACAGTGCTAGAACCCCTGAAAGTATCAACAAGGCCCCCTTCCAGGATTTCTGTGAACATACAACAAGAAAATCCTTCCTCAGGGCTTCTGAACCAACAGCCAGGTTCCAGGACCTCTACGACAGCAGCACTGTGCACCAGCAGGTGAATCTGGAAAAACAACATCAAAACAGACAGACAAAATACCGGCATCACAGCCATGCCTCCTCAGTTCTTGGCAGCTCCAGGTGGCAGTTCTCAAAAGTCCTGGGCAGCTCCAATGGGCTCTCAGCAGTCTCTCTCAGCAGCTCAGGCTCCACGATACTGGATACTGCTCTCCCAAAAGTACTTCTTCTGGCCTTCTCTGGGCTTGAGCCACCTAGAATTGGGCAAGGGAAAGGACTGGACTGCTCATGTCTTTTGATCCCGTAATGCCCCCTCTAGGCCTACCCTACAAGGGAGCAAACAGCAAAAACAAAGGTGCAAGAAAAACAGAAATATTCAAAGCAATTCTCTCTGTGGTGGCAAAGAGCTGGAAATGGGGCAGGGTTCCAGGTGCCTGGTTTATGGATATAATGGAAGATTATTGTTCAGCAGAAAGTGGAGAGTATGAGGAATTCTGAGAAAAATGGGAAGGGAGATGGCACAGACATCAACCCAGAGTTCACAAAGATGGCAACTGTGTAAGAAAGATGAGCCCTGGGCAAGAAAGCCTCAGCAGAGGCCCTCTAGACTGGAGCAGCACAGAGGTGGGGGACTACTGGAGCAGAGGAGGGTATACATTCTCCAAGAAGGTTTCTATATCAGTTCTCAGACTCCAAACTCAGGCCTCCTTCCCAAAATTAATTAAAGACATCATTTTCTTTCTGGATCCTTGGACATCCTCCATGACATCTCCAGTCCAAGGCCCTGGGAAGGCCATGTTCCAAAGTATTTTGGGGCTATCAGGTAGAAGTTGGAAATGGGAATGAGGGGAAAGACCCCACATAGTCTGATGCAGGACAGGAGCAAGGGTAGGCCCTGGTCTGCAGGGGGCTTCTTGGGTTTTCCATCCCTGCAGGCCTCTTCACCTGCCCAAGGTCCACCTATAACAGCTGGGTCAGCCTGCCGGGTTCCTTGCTCAGAGGACCCAGACCCAGTCCAGGCCCAGGGGTCTCCTCCTGCTCCAGCTGGCTTCATCTTCATTGCTTTCTTCTTGACTTCTAGCAATAGACAAGTTCGAAGGGTGTGGGGGAGGCAGTCTGTTGAAGGGAGGCAGGGCAGACAGCTGTGGCCTGACTGGCCAGCTGGGCAGAGGCTGAGGCCCTGAGTGACTCAGACAGGGTGACATTTCCTAAGGAGTCAAAGCAGCTCTGGAATTTCCTGACAGGATGTCTAGCCACCTGCGGGGAAGCTAAGAGACGGGTGGATAGAGGCAGGGCCAGTGGCTTTGGAGTCCAGAGATCTGGGTTCAAGTCCTCCATTGGCCATTGTGACTTTGGGCAACTCCTCGCCTCTTCCTGAACCTGAGGCTTTTCCTCTACAAAATGAGGGGGAGCTCTGCTGACTCTGAGCCTGTGAAAGGAGCCTGAAAGGTCTCAGAGGGTGAGGGAATTGTCCTGGGATCATTTATGCCCAGAGATCCAGAGGCCTCAAGTTCCTCTGCAAAGTGGAGGGATTCACATACTTCCATTAAGCTCCCCTCTGCTTTAAGGGACAACCCCTGGACACCTCCATTGACCTTGCTCCAGCCCCTGAGGCCCAGAAGGCCTGGCCTGTGCTGGTCACCACTGACCAGCCAGGTGGCAGGAGGCCTGAGGGGCCATGGGGCAGTGTGGGCCGAGCTCAGGGATGAGGACTTCCTTGTTCCCTCTCCCCCCTGCCCTGCTTGGGGATTGAAGCTTTTATGTGTTTCCAGGCTCTAAAAATACTGTGGTGGCAGCGCCTGAGCCAGCTTCCCTCTGCCTGGCTGCCAAGGGTTCCTTCCATTGCCCTCTGCCAAGGCCGACCACTCTTGTTGGCTGGACAGCAGGAAATAGGCGGCTCCCTGTTTTCTGTCTCCATGCTCTGGGAGCATTATTAAGACACCCAGAAAGAGCAGCTGAGGAAGCTGGCCTCTGGCTGCTGAGTGAAAGATATTTTTAAGGGAAAACCTCTCACTGAAGATTTGAGCAGCAAAAGGCAGCTCTGGGAACTGGAGGAGCTGAGTGTGGGGTGTCAGAGGCCCTGGGTTCGAATCCCAGCTTTGCCCCTTTCTCCCTGGGTGAGCATGGACAAAGCTTGGAACTCCCTGGGCCTGGGTCTTGAGAGCCTCTAAGCTCCCTCCCCTCCCAGCTCTAGGGCCCAAGCCCCAGAGGACTCCCCGGAAGCCCAGTGGGTCTCCACTTATTTTCCCAATTATTGTCTCTGAAAACATTCCCTTTGGATACAAATCACAAATGTACTTCCTTTTGGTCAGGTGGGTCAGCCTCACAGGGAGCATCTAGGTGGGACAGACAGATCCAGCCTTGGACATTTGCCAGCTGTGTGACCCTGGACAAGTCACTTGACTTATTTCCTCATCTGTAAAGTGGGGATAATAACACCTCTGACCTCCCCGGGCTGTGAGTGAAGATGTACTTTGTAAATGTTTCTCCTTTGGCCTGCTCTGAGCCCTGCCCTCCCCAAGGTTATCAGTGACCTTCCATGGGCAGACCCAATGTTGGACCCTTTCCCTGTGGGGGAGAGGGCAGCTTCTGTCTGCTCCACCTGGTCTGACTGCTCTCCTGTCCCCCAGCTCCAGGAGCACAAACCCAGGGACAGGCCCAGTCTCTGGGGAGGCTCCAGCTTCCTGTTGCCTCCTCTCACCAGCCCCTTCAGCCTCCTGGCCCCCTCCCCGATCGCCCTAAGTCCACGGGACCAGACAACTTAGGGATGGCCTCCGTCCCTTCTACTCCAAGGCTTAATCCTCATCATATACTGAAGAAGCTGTAGCCCTGAGACCTCGTGAGGAGACACGTTGGGGGCTCACAGCCCTGAGACGCCCCCAGCAGTGAATGGAACGTGGACTTGGTGGGCTCCAGGTCGGGTAGAAGCTGTTCTCCCCAGAGCCCGAGGGGTGGAGGGAGCTGCGCTACCCACCCAGGTCTGGGGATTTGGGGACAGAGAAGGCGATGCTTATATCTGTTCTGGTTAGCTCTTCAGAGTAAAGAGCTCTCTGTAAAAGCTAATTGATGTTAATTGGTTAAAGATATCTGATGCTAGTCGCTGGCAGTTAAGGCAGGGGACTGAGGGGTGGGGGCCACACTGCCACAGGGCAGCAGAGAAGGCTCCCTCCAGCCCCCTGAGGGGAAGATGTAGCCTGCCTCAAGAGCTAACATTTCTGGAGAGCTGGCTTTGGTCCTCAATACAATGGTCTGAGGAAGATGCTTATTACACCTGTTTTATAGATGAAGAAACTATGGCTAAAAGAGGTGGGGAGATTTATCCAAGGTCACACGCTGTCTAAGATAGGATTTGAACTCGGGGCTTTCTGCCTCCACAGAGAAATCAGGGGCATGAGCTAAAGAGGCCAGAGCATTTAAAAGGACATCTACACAGATGCTGAGGATACCAATGGGAGGGCAGGGGTGAGGGTGGAGAGGGAGCCAGCAAGGCAGGCAGATGATGTGGGGCTGGCAGATGGCAGCCCTCACAGCCCGCAGGGAAGGGGGGACCATCAAAGGCTATCCCTCAGGCTCTGCTTTTCTGGGTCCCTGAGTCCCCGCTGAGAGCCTTAATACTTCTCTGGCACAAGTCGTGCTAAGTGGGCTCGGCACCACTCCCCCCACTTCATGCATCCCACCCAGCCCTGTTGTCCTTCGCTTCTCCTGCCTTGGAGATTCCTCTGGGCCCCGAGAATGGAGATTCCCAGAGATTGCCAGCTCCAGAGCATCCCTGGCTGGGGCAGCCATGGAAAGGTGGCTTGTCCCAAAGCAGAGAGGACAACACAGCCTTCTCGCTCCCTTCATTGTGCTGGGTGAGGACTATGTGTGGGGAACACTATGGATCATGTCACACCTGGTTGGGGTAGCGCCAAGTTCTGCTAGACTTGGATTTTTCTTTTTCTTTTTTGTTATTCTTTGTTACATGGCATGGGGCCTTAAAGGTTAAAGCTTAAAAGTCTCCTATAAGTGTGGGGATACCCTGAATTGGGAAATAGAAGTGACGTGAAAACAGAAGAGCGATTGACCGTCTATTAAAACTGTGGAAAACAACCATGATTCAACGAGAATCCAGTTCTTAAGGGTTATCCTTTCTAAACTGAACAGGATCTTCAGACCTTTGAAGAGGGTAAAATAAAGCATTGATTATGCATTTTTTTGAGTGGCCTTGAGCCTGAAACAGTGAGGCCCAAGCAGAAGGTCAGTGCTTAGGCCGGTTTCAGCCATAGTTTCTTAGGCTAAGAGCCCATGAACGGGTTTATCTGTCATCAGCCCCGGATTTAGATGACTCTCACGCCCTCCCCACTCTTTTCCCCTTTCTTCTGGGCATGTACCAGCCACTCACTGATCATCATCCCTCCTGTCTCTGGTTCCTGCACATGGTCACATCTCCAAATGAGGCTCCTCTGTGCCCTCCAGAGCCCAAGCAAACAAACCAGAGGTCTACACAGCCTTTCCCCACTCCCCACTCTGTGGCCCTGCGGAGACCCCAGGGAAGGTCCACCCAAGCAGCCTCTCCTGACAAGGCCCAGAGTAGATCACAGGCTTCCCTGAGTACTCCCTACAGGTTGTCTGTAAAGGCTGAAGTGTCCATCCAGCCACACATCCTGTGCACCTTTCCCTGCCCTCCCTCTCCCCTGAGCAGAGCCTAGGACAAGCCAATGCCAGAGGACAGAATGTTCATGTGAAATAAGAAACATTTTGGAACAGAGATGTGGTGGGAGAGTCAGCAAACCTTGGGACCCACGTGTCCTCTCAAGAATGGGTGCTCTGCTGCCAAGAGGTGGACTTTTCATCCTGCCCCTCAGAAAGTGGGCCAGCTCCCACCGGGACCTAGATGGACAGGAAGGCCCAGCAGTGGAACAAGGGTCAGCGTATGCTCTCCCTCACACATGCTCTCCCTCACACACCCTGCCAGCAACATCTTACACCACTCCCCAACTCTGTCCACAGTCTTCATGGGGCTGCCCTCGCTCTGGTTCAGACCACAGAGAGTCAGAGGATCCCCATGGAGATTTCAAGGAGAGGTCGTAGACAAGGGAAGAGGCTGTGAGTGGGGGTCGATGATAACAAAATCTGCTGACTTTCAGGCACCATCCTCCACCAACCATCCAGAGCTCCCCACACCCCTCGAGGGAGCAGAGGAGTTGTATTTTCCTCACCTGATAGGGGAAACTGAGGCACAGGGCATTTTAGGAACTTTGTAGGCACCACAGCTGTAAGAAGCATTTGGCCCCAGATTCCCTGACTGCAAACTAGTGCCTTCTCCTCTAGGTCACCTGCCATTAAAAGGTGAGTGCTGCACCCATTAGGACCATCACCGTGAGCATCAACCTCATTCTTGGGCTACTAAGAACAAACAAATCCTCTCCTCCTCCCCCTCTTCTTCTTCCTCCTCCTCCTGTTCCTCTCCCTCTTCCTCCACTTCTTCCTTCTCCTCTTCTTCCTCTTCCTTCTCTTCCTCCTTCTCCTTGGCTGACTTGTGGATTGCACCCATCATGAAGTAGTGGGCCCTTTGGCCACTGACATGGTTTTAGTGGCTTCTCAGATTCCAGTGCTTTCGGATTTGCCTGGGGGCTGAGGTATCTCTTTCCCAAGAGGCCCTCCCCTCTTTCCCTCTGCACTCCACAAGAAGTCAGCTGGGCCTGCTCATCTTTCTACCAGAGCCCAGGGTGGGGTCATCTCATGGGCTTCTGCCCTCGGCTGGACTAACCAAAACAAGATTTGGACAACGAGGGTGCAGGAGGAGTTCCTCGCCCCACAGTTGCTGGAAGGAGCCCAGTCTTTTGGATGCAAAGCGAAGCTCCTTTCAAATCTCAGAGGAATATGGTTGCTGTTTTGACTGGCTTTTCAGTCTGGTTTTTGATGCCCTTTTAAAATTCCTATTTTTCCTGGGTTTTCTCTGTCCCTTTCAGTGCCTTCATAATCCACTGCCTTTCCTAAATTCTTTTGTAACCAAATTCCAAGCAGGCCATTGGATTTTCAGTTTGCACCAAAAGAATGCATGCAGTGTTTACCTCGGAAGAGAAGGCTCCAGGAAGGTTGGTGAAGGTCGCTTTTCTGCCTAACACTGTCCAGGACCAGGCTGTGGCCAAACCACACCCTTGACCCATGGCACATCCTACACTGTTGCTTAAAATCGGGTGGGAAATTAGACTCCAGGGAAGGATAGCAGGAAGAGAGGCTGCACCAAGTGACTGGACATTTCCTGGTCACAAGTCCTGGAGAAGGCCCCAAGGCAGAAGGGAAAAGAACTCACTGCCTGAAGGGGTCACATTTAATGGGGCTAATTAACAAGTGGGCTGAATCTCCTGCCTGGGGAGCGTCCCTCTGCACATCTGAGTCAGGTCCCTATCTGACCATCTGGCAGCACTTTCCAGGCTACAGATTTTTCACCTAGAGGGCTTCTAATGAGCTCACAAAACTACAGGCATCATCCCCAGATTTTTCTTTGCAGATGACTTCACTGCAGACTATTCTGAGGCCCAGGGTGTCTGCCTGACACAGGTTTCTTTGTCTGGAGGCATTGAGCTGGCCTCAGCACAGCTCCCCAGGTCCGGGATGAGCCAATGTCGGGGCCATGGTCCAGGAGGGGCCAGTGCTGACATGAGTTCTGCAAAGAAATAACAAAGTGGGCCAGATTCTACTTGGGCCCAAGGAATGGATCTTTTAGTGGAGGCCTGATGGGATTGGGCTCCTGAGGCAAGAAATTGAAACTGAGGAGCCAGAGCTGAGCTGGAGTCTGCTGTCGCACCCTGGGCAACTGGTGGGGTCTCCTCAGCTTCCGGCTTAAAGCAAGAAAGACCAGCCTGAAAGGCAAGGGCTGGTTCCCAAGAAACAGCATCACCATCGCCAGCCTGCTTGGGGCATACTCAAGCCCTGCTAAGCTCTAGTCCAAGGAAGCTCCTTTCTGACTTGCTCAGTTTTAAAGCCCAAGTCACAGGAAACTCTGGGTGGGTGAATATCCCTCATCTGGATGTCACACCGATGGAGAGGGTTCCTCCACCAGGTCCTACTTCTGTCCCTGGTGGGGAAGGGTTCCTCTGTCAGGTCCTCCTTGTATCTGTGGTGGGAGGATGACTGAGGATTTAGAATTCTGGGAGAATGGTAGGAAGCCACCTGAGGCCCCTAGGATGGAGCAGCACCTTCTCCACCAATGAAGATGAAATTATATTCGATTACAGGGTAATTGTACTTTGCTGTATTCTGGTGGCTGGAAAGCCCAATGTTATCCTAGAATTCGAACTAGAGCAGGCAAGGCCCCTGGGGTTGCCTATCTCGCACAGCATAACTGAGGTGTGGAAGTCCTGGGCAGCAGCTGCAGAGGCAAGAAAAAGGATGATCCTTCTGCCTCCAAGCCCTGCTCTCTGTGGCCCCTGGAATACTTCATTCCCCACCCCACCCCCTACCCCTAGTGAGAGCTGTCCAAGGTGGGCTGAGCTGGGCCGGGAGAGAGGGTCCCCTTCAAGCAAAGACTGACAAACCACTTCTCTGGGAAATGGCAGAGGGGGTTCCTGGTCAGCTGAGGCTGCACTGCATGGACCCTGAGGCCCCTCCCAGCTCTGAAACTCCAGGACAAAATTCTCCCAATATTCAAATCAATCAACAGGCTGCGATTAGGCACCTGGCCTAATGTGAGAGGGGCACAGACAAAAGGGAGCCTGTGCCCAGGGAGCTTCCACTCCAGGACACTCAAGACAGCTTTCCCATCCTGCCCCAGTCTTGTCTTCTTCAAGGCAAATGTCCCCAGTTTTTCCGACTTCTCATGGTCTATATGCACATCTTTTCCCTGGGCCCACTCCAGATTATAGAAATGGCCTTCCTAAAGCACGGCAGCCAGAGCTGGAGCCTCCCAAGATGACTGGACCAGGCGGGCACATTGGCCTCCATACAACATTGCCTGAATTCAGGCAGCACAGTGCCACAACCCCAAAATGTACATTGAGCCCCGCTTGGCCTTGGCGGCTCTGGCTCCTCTGGCTCTGCCCAGCACCTCCTAATCTTCTGAAATCACTCACAAGAGGACAGGTCTCATTTGAGGTGACTGAAAAGCCAGCCTAGAATGTCCTCCCCCTAAGCCTGGGACCATGCAGGTGACTCTCATCTTCCCCTGTCTGGGAAGAGTCACCTGACCATGGGGCCATGCAGTGTCACCACACTCCATTAATATCCCCGACAGTGTTTGGGCCCCTCCCCCAGTGCTGGCCTAGGGTCTTGGAGAGTCTCTGACAGGCTCTCATCAGGCCCCTCATAGCTCAGCCACCCTTCCTCCTTGATGTCTATGTGCCAGAAGCAGCTTTCCTTCTCCCACACTACCCAAGCATCTCCTATGAGCACAGAAAGTAGGACTTTGCCAACTCAGGAGCCAGGTTCATCAGTGCCCTGCCCCACTCCATCAGCTTGTAGGCTGACATGACCCACCACCAACTCAGGGACCATGTACAGGCCACAGACCCAGGAGGTATCTTTCACAGACATGACTCTTGTCCTGCCCCCATTCTCTCCTGGACCCCTTGGCTCTTTGGAGCACCAGGGTAGGACTTCACATTGATACCTGTGAAATTTCATTCTATTCAGGCCAGCCTGGAGATCTCTGGGGAAGAGCTTTGCCGTCCAGTGGGTTAGACAGTCCTCCCAGCTGGACATCATTGGCAAAATCTGGTGCGGGTGTCATATGTGCCTTCAGTAAGGTCACTCACAGAAACGTGGCAGGTGCTCTGATTGTTGAGGGAGGATGGAGGCCTCTCCTTAGGGAAGGCCTGGCATGACTGAACCTGAAGGGGACAATGGCTCCCCCCATGAAGGTTCACGTTGGAACATCCAACAAAGGTCAAGCAGCCGCTTCCTCAGAGCCCTCATTCACAACAGCAAAGCTGTCAGAGACTCCATGGATCCCAGCAGAGTCAAGACTTCAGTGAGGCCAGAGTCTTTGGAGTCCAGGCTGCTGGAAAGCAGTACCTGATCTGGACAGCATCTGTTGCTGGGCTCTATGCAGAGAAATTTCTTTGTCTTTCTCTTCCTTTTTCTCCCTTTTTCTCCCTCCTTCCCTCCCTTTCCTTCTCTCTCTAATTCCTTTCTCCTTTCTTCCCTTTTTCTTCCTAAAAGGTACAACTCGAAAAAGGGACACTGAGTTGTGAGGGTGAGGGAAGCCCCCCCCCATCGCTTCCTGAGCTGGGCCTGAAGCCCCTCCACTGTCACTGAAGCTGACACTTCTCAGTCTCAGAGCCATCACAGGGAAAAAATACAGGACTCTCCACACTGAAGCGCTTTTTCAATTCCTTATAATTTTGTTTCTTTTTCTTTTTCTTCTCAGAATTACCCAGGGGACCCTGAGCAAAGATGAGGCATACGGAAAGTTTCAGCTTTTAAAGATTCAGATGTTTTCAATTTCTTTGTGGGCAAAATCACAAAACTTCTCAAGTCACTTTTAAACAAGCGCTTTCTCACCTCACATAAACTAAAAAATGAACTAAAGTCACTTATTTAAGCTTTTTTTTTTATGAATGTGGTCCTGAGAAGCCCTCTCCTAGGCAGGCTTCTGCTGGGCACCTCTTTCCAACTGAATCAGCACATTCTCTCTTCCAAATCACCCCCGCCACCACCATGGAGTAGGAGCATTAGCCATGGGGGCTCCCCTGGCAGCTGAGGGTGCCCATCCTCCCTCTTTCTGTCTTTGCAGTCCCTTCCACTCCCCCCATTCTCTGGGGATCTCGATTCCTCCCAGCCCAGCATCTCTGCCCTCTCCAATCTACAGGAATAGACTCAGCCCTCCTCAGTAGCCAACCTGAGAGGTACCTGAAGCCTGGTTTGGCTTCCCTTCTAAAAGCCTTTCACCCCCTTGCAGAGTCCCTGCACTGCCTCTCAGCCCTGCTGGGCCCCCAGGGACCCCTTCCCAAAAGGCCATTCTCTCAGATGGCTATCAACCAACCTAGCTCCGAATAAAAGCTAGAGGGTCATCTTTCCCAGCACAGTAGCATTTGCATTTTAATGACAACTCTTGAAAACCAAAGTCTTCTCCACTCAAAGGAATAAATCCCTAATGGTGGAATTTGAGATGACCGACAGATGAATGGGAAGCTATGGGGGAAGGGGTAACCATAAGGCTTTGAGGTGGGCAAAGTGCTTGGCAAATATCTCCTTTGGTCTTCACAACAAACCTGTGCTATTGTGACATCCATTGACAGATGAGAAAACAGGCGTTTACCAGTTTTAAGTGACTTGCCCTGGTCACACAGATAGTAAATATCAGAGGCAGAATTTGAACTCGGGGCTTTCTCTCCAGTCCAGGTCCAGCATTTCTATGCACTGAGCCACCTAGCTGCCTCCAAGTAAGAGAGCCCTTCCCAGTGCCCCTCAGCACATTGTGCTGGGTATATTGATAAGTGCTCTGACCCAAGGACCTTCCCCTTCCCCACCGACCACCAGGTGCAGCCAGTGCTGGCCAAGCCCAGGCACAGAGGGTGAGGTTGGGGCTCCTTCCCTTTCCTTCCAGGTATTGAGCTGGTGGCCCCTCCCCCACGGGCTTGGCTGAGGAATGGGGCAATGCCTCTCCTTGCATTGAGTCCTGGGGTAACCCGGTGGGACCCTAAGCCAGGACTTTGGCCAACACTCTCCATGATCTTAAGGCTAGTGGAAGGTGTTAAAGACCTCAGCCCACCAAAGTGGAAAACCACCTATGTGGCACCTGGGGAGCCCCAAAATAAAAGAGCGCAGAGCTCTGGGTCTGGAATCAGGAAGAGTCACTTTCCTGAGTTCAAATCCTGGCTCAGACACTCCCTGACTGTGTGATCTTGGGCTAGTCACTTCACCCTGTTGGTGTCAGTTTCTTCATCTGTGAAATAAGCTGGAGAAAGAAAAGGCCGACCCCTCCATTACCCCAGTGGGGTCACAAAGCGTCGGGTGTGGCTGTAAAATGACTGAACAGCAGCAGTCCGTGTCAGGTTCTGGGGAAGCAAACATAAAAGTGAGCCGGGCCCTGCCCTCAAGGAGCTCACGTTCGGAAATCGCTCCAGCCGACAAGTGGAGGTGCTTCACTAGGCAAGGTCTCCATCCTCAGAGAACTTCCACCGGAATGGGGGAGATCATGGAACATATGCAAATATACGCAGCATTGATTCCAAAGTGAATCCACGGCTGTTAGAGAGGGAAAGTAGTCCTGGCAGAGGGTGAGGGAAGGAGGGAGGCACCCACCAAAAAGGGTGGACGCCGTGGCCGGTGTGTGCACAACAGCGCCGAGGAGACCCTCACAACACCTTGACTCCAGCCCGGCCTCGAATGTGGACTGTTAATCTTCCCCTGAGCAGGGGCTAGAACAGGAGGATTCCCTACAGAGGGGGTGCTGGGAGGGAGCAGAGGCCCCAGCTTTAGTCACTGTCACCCATCTGGGGCTCTGAGAGCGAGCAGGGCCATCCATGGGCCGTGTCTGTTACTCCGCCCGGTTGTGGAGGGAACCACGCCCAGGCCCTTTGCTGTTCAGTGTCTGCCGGACCTTCCCTCTAGCCTTACTGCCGCTGGACGGCAGAGCCATTTGGGGGTTTCAGCTCAGCCCCCTCTCTTTCCTGTTGCAGAAACAGAACCGTCAGGATCGGGGGCTGGCCCGAGCAAGGCTGAGAGACACTCTGGAGCATGCCCCTGGCACAGACGGCCCTAAAATCAAAGTGCGTTCACGGGATGAGCCCCCAGGTACGCCGGAATGTACCAACACTATAATTACACTTTAATATTTATTTCAACACGAAGAAACAAGAGCTGAAATCCTGGGGTTTGGGGCTTCTCCTTCCCACTTATACCCCCATCCGCCCCCCAGAATCCCAGCAGGTGAGGCCTTGAGTGGGCATGGAAGTCAGGTGGTCCAGCAATGCCCAGATAGATGCTCAGGGGCACCGCCCTCCACAGCTGAGCCTTCCCAGGGTCCTGCGGCCCCCTGCACAGGGACGTTGTCCTTTCTGTTGGCCTGTCCACTTGGGTGGGACAGGGAGAAAGCGGGGTTTGTTCATTAAAAAAAACAGGGAAGAACAGTGATCAAGGGAGCAAAGAGGCTTCCCTCTGGCTTAACAGGAGCAAACTGCAGGGCTCTAGGAAAATCTCTCCTGTTCTGGGCCTCACCTGAAAAAAGTAGATTGGCTTCATTTCTGTATCTAAGCTTCTTTGAGCCTGTGAAGAAGGAAGGGACAGTCCCTCAATGTGGTCTAAAGACAATGGAAGTCACTCTGCATTGAACTGGTCATACAATAAAAGCTGGGCAGTCCTAGATTCAAATCCTGCCTCCAATACCTACTAGCTGTGGGACTCTGGGAAGAGCTGAGATCTGCCCTGATGGAGGGCCTTTCCTCACTGGGGAGTTCCCTACAGCATCGAAGTCCCTGATCTGGTCCAGAAACAAACAAAACCAACCCTACAACCTTGATGTTTCATAGGGCCATTGCTCTGGCCCTGGAAAGGTCCTCAGAAGTCACTTTGGGCAATCCCCTTGTTTGACAAAAGAGGTCATTTATTATAAGTCACACAGAGCCTGGGTTTGAAACTCAATCAGCTCCTTCCTGAGGTGTCCCATACCCTGAGACCAACACTCTGCCCAGGAGCCTACCAGACCCCATCCAGCTCCTCCAGTTGCCTTCCCCTGCCGAAGGGCTTGGAGGGTCAGAATCCACTCCTGCAGGATCCCAGGGCAGGAGACCTCAGGGGGCTTGAGCTAGAAGCTGCCTGGAGGGGAGGAGGAGCTGAGAGATGGCCCACAAGTTTCTAGCAACCCATGAAACCGAGGCCCAGGGCACCCAGCTGTGTGACCCTGGGCTAGTTACTTAACCTGTCTTGTGTCCATTTCCTCATCTGCAAACCGGGATGATAAATGCACTAACCTGAGGACACAAATGAGCTTTGTAAGTGCTGACTATTCATATTTACAGATGAGGAAACTGAGTTCCAAGAACAGTCTCGAAGCCAGTGAGCTCAGGCCCAGACTCAAACCCCCGCCAGCCGATTCCAAAGCCGGGGAGCTTCCCACAGCCAAGCACCCCTAGACCTCAGAGAAAAGAGGTTTCCAGCCAGGTCCAGTACCACCTGATCAGGGACCAAGAGGAGCCTTTGCTAAGCAGCCTAAGATCCAGGTGTGAATCCCACTGGAGACAAAGTCCTTACACCTGCCCAGATTAGAAGAGTCAGGAGGCTAAGTCTGGAAACCAGCTGAGCAGGTGAAATATTCCCCTGTTCATCTCCTGCTCTTCAGCGTCTGTGGCCTGAGGAAGGAAGGGCTCTGGACCTGTGTTCACAGCTGTGAGAACAGGAAGAGCAGGAGGGGCCCCAGCCAAGAACAAAGGCTGCCTCCATTGCATTGGGCAACCTCCTGAGGGAGGACAGGGGCCAGAATGCCTGGCCCAAGGGACCCTTCCTATGGGGGTTGTCATAGGGTGGACTGTGCCACCCTGGGAGATACTGGAGGCCCTCCAAGGCTGGAGGGGCATGGAGGGGAAAGAAGCTGCCCACTGGCTCTGTTTCCATATGGAAAGAAACAGCAGATCAGTGTGGCCTGGTCTAGGCCCAAGGCCAAGAGTGAACCAAGTGTGGGGCCAGAATGAGGCATCCGGCCTGCTATGGATGCACCAGAGGTTTGAGAGTGAGGGTCAGAGTGAATGTGGAGAGGAGCTGGCTCGAGCCACTCTCTCAGGTGAGGGAGGGTGGGTGAGCAAGCCATTCTGTGGGGCAGCAACGTGGACATCCTGGGGGGGGGGGGGGAAGGAAGCATGGGTTTTTTTCTCAGCAGGCCTTGGGCCTTGGTCACTGCCGAGTACAGGGAGCAGGACCCGGAGAATGATTTGAACAAAAACAGCAGCATTAGGAAGGACAAGAGTTGTAAGGAGAGAAAATAAATATATGTTAATTGAAAAAAATAAAATAAATGACAAGTCTGTAATAGAGTGTTGGGTCTCTTGTTGGTAATGGGTTGAACCGGTCCTCAGCTAACAGGAGTGCACGTGATCACTTGGGGGCGGAATGCAAAAGCTGCACCTGTTTGCAATAAGCAGGATAATCTCTCCACCTTGGGGGGGGGGGGGTGATGCACGATTGGCTGCTGTGGTGAGGGCATGGCCAGGGGAGGGGCCCTAAGGGGTCCTGGAGAAAGGATTTAAATACAGGCTACCTGGAGGCAGAAGGAAGTCCCGCCATGCCAGGTTTACAGCAAGTAGCTAGAAGCAAGTGTTGTGTTCTGAAGAAGAGTTCCAGCTACGCCAAGCTTAGAGAATATAGCTAGAAGCAAGTGTTGTGCCCTAAGTTTTCTGTGCAGCTGTTTCTCCCAGAGTAAGTGGAAGCCGGGAGCCGGGGACGCCTGAAGCCTGTTGAGGAAGGGTATAGGTGAAACCTATACAGCCTGACCCCCAAAAACTGTAGCAATAGAGGAATTCTCATGAACTGTTTTATTGGGAAAGCAACGGAAATTGGTGGAGTTTAAGTGAGTGACTTGTCCAGGGTCTTGAAGCTTGGTAAGTGTCTGAGGCAGAATTTAAAGCTGAAGTCTTCTTGACTCCGAGGCCAACAGTCCAGTCCGCCCACTGACTCCCCCCCCCAAGCCTCCCGGACTTCTGGCCTATTATCTCCCCACCTCTGCCAAGGCCTGAGAGTGCCATTTGGTCCAGCTTCAGTCATCACTCGCTGGATCGCTGCTGTCCACTCGGGACCAAAGTGGTTAATCCCCGCAGGGACTCATAGAGCAGGGACCCCAGTGCCTGTGCTTAAATCCAATTCCAATTAAATTAAATCCAATTAAATCCAATCAATAAGCATTTGTTTTGCTTCTCCACGGGCCAGGCACTGTGCTAAATGCTAGGGGTACACATAAGAAGAACAAAGGTAGTCCCTGCCCTCAAGGAGCTTCTAATCTGATGAGGGGGTCGGATGCTCCAGGGAGCAGAAGCCAAGCACAGCCGCAGCTGGAAAAATGGAGAGTGACCCGGCAAGCGGGAAATTTCCCAGCCCTTTCTACAGGAAGCCCCCAGCCTCCAGGCCTCCTGCCAGAGGGAAAAGGTGCTGAGCACCCTAACCCGAGTCCACCGTGATGAGATCCCAGTAAGGAGCTTATTCTGGAGGAGGCTGGAGTCCAAAGGAAGGCTCCGGTTCTGCCAGCCTCAGCCCAGTAATCCCCAATGAGACAGTGCAGGAAGATGGTCTCCAGCCGGTTGTTAGTGGCACCAAGACCATGCGCAGTGGCCTGTGCAGCCAAATCCAGAGCTAAGTGGCCGGCAAGGAAGGGCATTGCTACACACTACAACCTCTTGGTCTGGACATGGGCACACCTTGCGAAAGGAGGGCTGGCCCTGCCTTTCAAGCAGGAAGGGCGCTTGATGGGGAGTGAAGAGATCTGAGTTAGGATCCCACCTCAGACGCTAGCTGACCCTGAGCTGGTCATTTCAACCCTACAATCCTGTGTCCTCATATGTAAGCCCACCTTCCTCACAGGCCTGTGGGGAAGTGAGTGTTCTGCCAACCTTGAAAGGGCTCTAGAAGCAGGAGGAAAGATTGTTCCACCTGAAGACTGTGGTTTGGACTTGGGCAACATCTTCCATTGGAGTGGCCAGGAGGTCGTCTTCAAACTTCAATCTTCTCTTGGAAAAATGACAAGGGAAGGTTTGAGATGTAGCTATGGAGCAGAAACGCAGAGAAGGGGCAAAGGCTCCCGGCTTCTACTCTCACGCGGCACGGTCACGGTCCCTCCCGAGCACAGACCACGATCTGTTAACCTCTCCCAGATGGACAGGGAGCTACTTTGCTTCCAGAGCTTCTCTGCAACAGAAGCCTCGGCCCCTTTTCTCTCTCATCGACTCGGGGCACAGGGCCAGTGACAGGAGCTCGGGGGCAGAGCCGAGCAACCTTCTCAGCCTAGCTCCAATGGCTTTCCCAGAGAGGCTGGACCACCTCCCACTTCCATGAATGGTGCGTGGCCGTAGCTGCTCCAGCGCTGCCTCCGCCCCCTCTTACTGTCTTCGTCATTTTTTGTGGGTGAGGCCGCGAACCCTAAGAAGAGTTCTCTTGCTTAGTTTTCCGTTTCTTCAGGAGTTTGGCATTCCCAAATTCCCCGTGATAGCCGATCATCCAGGCCCTCTGCCAACATCGCTGGAAACTGCCGTCAGTTCTGGAGATTCTGGAGAGGCGCTGAGGCCAAATTCCATCCAATTGTTTTCCATCCTGGCTGTGGTTTGTTGTCTAGCTGGGTCTGTATATCGAAAGCTGCTTTAAGATTGGCTCCTCTCTCAAGTTTTTGAGATTCCTGTGGATCTCCCCTGTCTTCAAAAACAGAATGCCCAGACTAGCTGGAAAACAGAATCCTCTGCTTCTCAATTTGGGGTATAGCATGGTCTCTCTCCTACCTGCATCAGCCCTCCAGGGCACCTTCTCAGCTCCCAGGGGCACGGGCAGTCTGGGGCCCCAGGAGAGGTAGCAAATAATTCTTGCTTTAGGGTTCTGACATAACTCTGAGGGTGTACAAGCTGTTCCCAATGCCCTGGAGCCCCTATCTGATGTGTTCTCCACCTTAATTAGCCAGTCAGCTCATTAGCCTTTTAAAAGGGATTTTTACTGAGATGGTTTAGTAATAACAGTCGTATAAAAAAATCTTCCCCAAAGTCTGGGACATATTCCCACAGAAGTCCATGAAAAAGTTGGCTCAAGTTTATGGCGAAAGGCAGTCTTTTTCTCCCTTGTTGGAGTTCCATGAATGTGTGTATGTGTGTGTGTGAGACTCCCCCTGATGGTCCCCAAAGGTCAGGGTCATGGAGATCCCCAAAGACACATTTCTTTCCATGCTGAGGGCATGTGCCCCAAAGGCCCACTTTCCTCGGCATGCCTATTTACTTGGTCTTCTCTCAGCCACTGCCGGATGCCTTGTTTGCTGCTGGTTCAGCCTTTCTGATGACTCAAGGCACCCCATTTCTTTGCTGGTGAGTCTCCAGCTCCACTCCTGGGACTAATTGCAGGACCACCAGCCCCAAGCCTGTTGGCAGAATGGAGCAAGTCAGGGCCAAGGGCAACGTCCCAGATTAGGCCCTTTTGTACAGTGGGACAAGGGAACAGGGTCTGCACCTCTGGGCATAAATGAAACAGGGAACTGTGTGGCCAAGGTCAGTAGCCCTTTGGTCCCAGATTGTTGAGTGGGCAGAGGGGCTCTTCTGGGCACCAGGCCCACACCAGGCACCCAAGTCAGCTTGGACCCTACTGGGCTCTTGCACAGCCTAGCCTCAGGAGGGAGGTGTTATCTTGGCCCCATTGATGCACTGAGGGGCAAGAAGGGCCTTGGGGACCAGGGGCCCATGGACAGGGATTCTCCCTGTAAGGAGCAGCCCCAAGACACAAAGACCCCTTTTTTTTCCTTTCTGCTGCTCTGATTTGTTGTTCTGAATGACATTTTCCAGACCTTAGTCACGGTCTCCAGAGTCTGAGACACAGACCAGGGGGAGAAACATCCCCCGAAACACTCAGGTCTAGCCTGGCAACAGGAAGCCTTGCCATAGGTCTCCCTGGGTCCTAGACTGAGACCTAGAAAGACCCTGAGAGGTCACCTACCAATTAATCAGCAAGCACTACTAGTAGGCACCTACTGTGTGCAGGGCTCCAAGGTTGGTTCTGGGAGTACAGAGACCACACAAGGAAAGACCACACACTCCCTGTCCTCAGGGAGTGTTCATTCTACAGGGGAGTCAATGCGTGCAAATAGAAGTAGAGGCCAACCTTTGTACTGACACACATGGAAACCCAGTCCCAGGAGAAGGGAAGGGACTTACCCAGGTCACACAGGAGAGAGCAGGAAATTGGAACTCAGGGCCAGCCCTCCCCCACTGCCTCTGGGAGTCTCTGATTAGTGTTGGGACCTGGAGGGGACCTCATGAGGGGTGTTAGAGGGGGTGGTGAGAGTGTTAGATGAACTGGATTTCTTTAGATTCAAAGTAGTGCCCATGAGGGCTTTCTTCAGGGCTATCCCTGAAGAGAGAGCACGGAGGAGGGCCATGATTCACTCCTCCTCTCAGATGCCCAGGGAACCCAGAAAAGGGGACTGCGTCACAGCCAGGGGGCTTTAGGGCAGACTTGCCTGAGCCAGGTCTAGTCCCAGTTTAGCTACTGACTAAGAGTCCTGAGCTCATCTGTAAGTTGAGGTGCTCAGTCTGGAGGACCCCCCAGGAATCCCCCATCCCCTGTGGCTGTAATAAAGGGGTCATGTGTGCAAGGCCTTGGCACTGTGTGCTAGGTGCTAGGCTGCTAAGCCGCTAGGTGCTGGCCCAGTGGGTGCTGGGCAACTGGGATTCACCCCTGCCCCCATCTGTTGGCACCCCTCCTTCCCATCCTACCCCCTACGAGGGTATCTGGGGTGTCTCTGTCCCAGGCAGACCTGTTTCTCTGCCCACACAGAGTCTGAAATGATTTATTTTGTAACTTTGTTGGAAAAACTCCCTGGGAAAATGGCCACCCATCCAAAATCAACATTTCAGTCCAGGAAGGGGCACTTCTTTTTGTGGGCCAATGGCAAGGAGTCTCCCTGCAGATGTTTCTCTGCTGATAGGTTTGGGGTTATGGGAAATCAGCCCTCAGTCCTTCCTGTTGTCCCTGGTAGCCCTGCCACTCTCCAGTGGGCACTTAGAGGCCAGCCTACTGAAAAGGAGGCCGGGGAGCCTTCCTAAGGCCCTGCCCTGGGGCAAGAGCAAAGCCCAAGGCAGACTTTGTTAATGTCCTTGGAGTATGATGGAAATCATAGTGTGACCCTGGGTAAGCCCCTTCCACATACAAGAAGTGTTTCTGAAACCCTGAGGCCCCTGAAGCCTTTGCCAAGAGAGACCTTAGAGTTAATCTGTTTTTTAAAGTGTTGTTTTCTTCAGTCAGGTTGTTGACTCTCTTTTCACGATTTTCTCGCACCATTCTCATTTCTCTTCCCAATTTTTCCTCCACTTCTCTTATTTGG
>CM053593.1:390066591-390096244 GCA_028646575.1 Pseudocheirus occidentalis | reverse complement strand
TGGGGTTTTCCCAGTTGCCAGAGCTATTAGGGGGGTGCTGCACCCCCCCCCAGTTTTGGCTTGCTGAGAGCGCACCCCAGGACCACCACCCAAGACCACGATCTGGATCCAGGCCACTCAATGCAAGAGCACTTGGTCCTGATCAAGGGATTCAGCCCCCCTTTGGGGTCTGCAGGCCAGGGGCTCTGAAGCAGTCCAGTGGGGGCAGCCACTGGTTACAGCAGTTCCTGCCCTTCCCCCACTGCTTCCTTGCCCTGGGGGCAGATTGGCTGAACTGCTTTTCCTCCCCCAAATTAAGTTTCAAAATTCCACTTTCACTGACCTTCTGTAATTCTGGCTTGCTAGATGTGAAAATCCCTCCAGGTGCTGTAGATCTGCTCCCCCAGGTAGACTCACCCTCCCTGAGGCCTGGCCATGGTTTCGGGCTGGGCTGGCCTCGCCTAGGCTCCCAGCCTGCCACAGTGAGCCCCTCTTGCCGAGCTGCCTTCAGAGAGAGATGTGGTTTCTGTATTTTTGTGAGTTTGAGAGTCCTAGAATTTGTTTAGGGTCATATTTTATGGGTATTTTGGGTGGCTGGGTAGGAGCTGCAGATCCTTGCTGCTTCTACACAGTCATCTTGGCTCCGCCCCCAAGAGAGACCTTAGAACAAAAGGTTCTATTAGGTTCTTAGCTGCCTCCATGCCCTCTGGTCACTTCCCTGAGGGAGTGAGGCTCCAGAGGACAGGGGCCCTCATAGGGCACCCTCAGGAGTGGATGAGAGCAGTACCATCTGGAGCGAGGAGCTGACTGATTTCCGAGGTGAACAAATTTCACTCTTAGTGACAGTAGAAAGGGGGTGTCCTGGATTGCAAGAGATACTGAAACAAAATCTGCTAACAAGTTGCTTTGACAGCAATCCTTCCCCATTTGGGCACTTTCCCATGGACTCTCATTAGCTTGTCAACCTCCTCCCCCAAGTTTGACCCCCAGAACTGAGTTGAGTGCTTGAAATGTCCCTGAATGGGGCTGATGGGAGCTCCTGGGGTGCTGGAACAGGTCTCCAGGAGGCCCAACAGACTCCCTGGAAATGCCATGTGAGTTAATACCAAGGAATCCGCTAGGAACCCAAATGAGCTCTTAAGATCTAGGACCCTAGATAGGGCCCCTAGAGATCCCAGATGTGGTAGAGTTAGGGTTAGTGTAGGCTTCCCCAAGGTTAAACAGGAAATAAGCAGTAGATATGTGATTTGAACTCAGATCTCAAATCCAGCACTCTCTAAAAGTACTCAGATGGAACTGACATGTTCTGTCTTCCTGAGGCATGCACTTGGATTCTGAGTTCTCTCTCCATCTGTTCAGGTGCCCCCAGCCAAGGCTACAGCCTTTCTTAGAGCTCTAGGACAAGACTCCACCATCTGTGAAAAGCAGATGCCTCTCCTGCTTCTGAAAAAGGCCATCCTAAAACCTGGACAATGAAAAGAGACCCAATCTGTTGTCCCTCCACAGGAGACCCAGAAAGAGCTGCCAAGTCCAAGTGCCAAAGTCCCTGTCCAAAGAGATGGGCTTGGTCATCCTCCTTTATCCAGATGGACACTGAGTTGACTCCCAGTTATCTTCATGCAGACTTCAAGTCATAAATAATTTCAGACTCACTTTGTTCCCACCTCTAAGCCATCAGGCTGACACCCCTCATGGAGGCCACAGGTCTCAGCAGTCTGGTCTGGGGAGACAACAGGTATGAGGTCACAAGGTGGGGGGAGGCACTAGCCATCAGCTCCAGGGGAGGGGAGAGAGGAGGAACAGGACTCTGGGACTGCTGACCAAGAGCTGGGAAGAGGCAGCATGGGAAACACTGTGGGGAACCTGAGGTGGGAGGGGGAAGACCCAGGTCAGCACTGTTGGAGGAGATGGCCAGGAAGGAAAAGCCAGATGCACAAGGAGCAGACTGAGGGCAGTCAGCCCCAGTGGTCATAGGAAGCCAGTGGAGTTTACTGAGTGAGCACCAGCAGAGCTGCCCCTCAGGGAAAGTCAATCACTTTGGCAGGTGAGTGAAGGAGAGGTTGTAATGGGGAGACCTAGGAGGCAAGGAGACCAAGAAGAGATTGCTCTAATTGGCCAGACGAGAGGTGGCCAGGGCCCTTGCCATGGCTGTAGCTCTGTCAAAGGAGAGAAGGGGCCACATACAGGAGAGGTCATGAGTGTGGAGAGGTCAGCAATGAAGGACCAGAACCCAGGGAAGAGAGGCTAGAGCTGGAGAGGAGACTCCGGGTGGAGTCTGAATGGAGATGGGAGGATGGGAAGGTGTCCAAGATGACCCCAAGGTTTCACTGCAGTTGACCAGGAGGATGATGGTACCATTTCTTGGGGGCAGGGTAGGAGGATGATGGGACCATGGGGGAGGGGAGACCAGGAAGATGAGGGACCACTTCATGGAGGCAGGGGGCAAGAGGGTGATGGGGCCACTTCATGGAGTTGGAGGGGCAGGTCGAGGAAAATCCACGTCCAATTTTGTCTCCACTGCACCGCACTGCCTTTGAAAATCATCTATCAGCCAGTGTTTATGAAGTGTTTCCTGGGTGCTGGGATCGGTTCTAGGAGTTAGGGATACGAAGGAACAATGAACGCATCCACACAGATGTACAAAAAGACATGTTAATGGGATGGGAAGGAAGAGGCCACAGGGGCTAGGCAGGAAGGGGGGAAGACCTTAGCAGGTGCCCACAGGCTCAGACCAGGCTGTCCAAGGGCCTTAGTTCATAGCCCAGAGTTTAGGCCACCTTGGATTTGGGGGATGAAGGGGACAATGCTGTCAAGGCCAAGGAAACAAGGCACACTTCCTAGAACTGGCCAGTTACTAGGTGATCTCAGACAGACGTTGAGCGAGCAAATGGACCTTTCTATTCCTCTCTGGGACAAAGCCAACTGGCCCTGTGCTGGGCTCTCAGCCAGGGAGCACCTCTGCACACTCCTTGGCACCTGACCAGTCAAGGGCACATCTGCCCACTCCCCTTAGGGCCTGGCTCCTGTCCCTTCAGAGGACACTCGGTCCCACTCTCCCCTTCCCCAGAGCAGTGACAAGAATCTCCATAATAAATGTGATGTATACATGCCTGCCTTACACATGTGTGTACGTGTGTGCCTCTGTTCTGCATCCTGCACCAGACCTTTGATTGGACAGCAGGGGGCTTGGTTCTAAGCAGACAATCTTTCCCTAGGGAAGGGGATTCTAAGAATGTACCTGAACTAAAATCTCAATGTCTATGGGACTCGCAAACCAGATGGACCCTTGACGCCCATCTGGGTTTTGTCCCAGCCGCTGGCTAGTGATCTGAGCGCCAAGCTGCGGTCCTCATTCAGGGCCTTCCTGAGTGCTTGGGGCTCATTCTCCCTACTCGAGACCAGCTCCCCATTTTCCAGGGAATCAATGACCGGTGTGTGTTGTGGGCACCCAGGCTTCCCAGTCCCAATCTGTGCAGCTGACTAGGAGGAAGGCTCCTGCCCGTCCCCCTCCTCTTTCTCTCCAGAAGCCCTTGACAAATTGTCTGACAATCTGAGGACACCACAGGCCCCAGATAACCTTGCCTTTGTCTTCAGCATCTCCCCGAGGTGAAGATGGGAAGAAGGCTAGGAATGAAGAATGAGCAAAGGGGGAGCTTTGTACACTAAGCTGTGGAATGATCTCCGTGAGAAATCCGCCCTGTTCCCCCTCAGTCCAAGCCCCTCATGGGACAGGATGGAAACAGAGACCCAGAAAGGGGAAGGAACTTGCCGGGGGCCTTACTGAATTGTCGGGACTGACTTCGAACTTTGGCCCTATAGGTCTGTACCCTGCCACCTCCCAGAAATTATGTGGCGTCTGCCCTCAGGGAGCTTGTACCCCCTCCGGGTCATGTGAGCTTCACATGTTGATAGCAGCAGGTGTGGAGAGAGGAGTGATGCAGATAAAGAGCTCCATGCAATGAGGGGTGGGGGTTCAGGAAGGCTGGGGTAAGGGGGTGCCTTGCAGAGGCTCCTCATCCAGGTCAGAAGCAGCTTGTGAGCCCTGGTCTTCCTTTCTCCAAGAACATCCTGTTGGGCCCAGGTCTGACTGTGCTGATCTCATCCTTCTCAGGAGCTGTCTGTCTGTCCATCCACCTGAACAAAGACTTCCAGCCAGCCCTCAGCTGCTGTTTTCTACCTGTGTGACCTCAGCTTTCTCATCTGTGAAATGGGAGGGGAAGAGGTATGCCCGAAGGACCTAGGTCTTCAGAGGCTGGCCCTCAGAAGTCTCCAGGGTGGGTGGCTCCCAGACCCCATCCTTCCCATTTCTGGCTCATAAATCTGGGATGCCTCACATTCCTCAGGGCTAATTGTGGTCCACTCAGGCGGCCATTGGCCTCGGCCCGAGCCCAGACCCTCCCCTGTGTTGGTTGCCCAGGCCAGAAGAATGCTGCCCTCCTGCCACAAGCCTGGTGGATTGTGACTTCAATCTAATTCTAAGCTTGGATCAGAGCGGGAAGCAGGATTTCTCCCTCAATGGAACACCACATCCTTGCTATCCCACTGCACTTCGATTGTACCTTTGGGGCTGGAGGACGCTGGCTCACTTTCCCCAGCCGGGGCTGCTGCTCTGCCTTGGGATCTCAGTAGTCAGGGGCCTGGCTTGGCACTGAGGAGCCCAGCTTCTTCTTGCCCAGTTTTTTCTCCATAAAAACCCAAATAATGTCAAGTACTGAATTCCTGAGGCTAAAAATAAAACTGTAAACTAGCTAAGGCACAAACCCCATGGCCAAGACTGCAGCAGCCCCACTGCAGACAGGCTCTTGAATGGGAAAACCTGCCTCAGCCCCACCAGAGCAGGGCGAGGGGTGACTATGGTTCCTCTGATGCTCATACTTCTCTTTTCACCATCTCCCATGTCTTCATAGGGCAAAGCCAAGGCATCCTCCCTGGCACGTCCAAAAGAGACTCCCTAGAATAACTAGAGAAAGACTTTCCTGTGAAAGCAAAGGAGATTCCAAAGAAAGGGAATGAATTAGAAGCAAGATCCAGGTGAGCAGTGCAGGTTCACATGAGGAAACCTGGGTGCCAAAGGGAGGAGCCGTGGAGAGCATTTGGATGGAGATCCACAGAGGCAGGAACAGAAAGGGATTTGTGTAGATTACTGAGCAGAACAGCTTGGAAAACACCTTATAGGTCAGGCACAGAGTTAGGAGAGACTAGTAATGGGGGACTTCAATTATACATAAAGCTGCTGGATTGTGCTCTCTCTCTCGTTCTGTCTCTCTCTGTCTCTCCCCCTCTCTCCCTCTCCCTCTCCCTCTCTCTGTCTCTCTCTTTCTTTCTCTGTCTCTCTTTCTCTCTCTGTCTCTGTCTCTTTCTGTCTCTCTCTCTCTCTCTCTCTCTCTCTCTCTCTCTCTCTCTCTCTCTTTCTCTCTCTGTCTGTCTCTCCCAATTTCTCTCTGTCTCTGTCTTTCTTTAGAAGAAAACAAAACAAAAACAACATTGTTAGGCTTACCACATCTCTTTCAAGATGAAACGCCAGGAACAGGCTTTGTAAAAATTAAGGTCCTCTGAACCAAAGACAAACGGGGTGCTCATCAATTGAGAAATGGCTGAACAAGTCATAGAACACAGACCGCCATGCAAGATGACTGGCCTATAAGAAAGGAGGAAAAAACTAGTCTCCAGAGACAATATGGAAAACTTGTCCAGACGAGGCAGGAGAAGTGAGCAGAACCAGAGAACCATTTACAGGGACGACCACATGATGCAAAGCGCCCCCCCCGGGACCCCAACGCCGTGGGATGAAGCCCTCCCACCTCCCATCAGACGTGGCCACTATGAGAATTTGGTTTGTCTGGTTAGTTGATACTCGTTATAAGGGTTTGGCTTTTTTGTTTTTGTTTTTCTCAGCAAAGGGAGGAGATGGGAGGGAAAAAAAAGAAATATTAGTTTATTGAAAATAAATTAATTAAAAACAACTCAAAGTCCTAAAGAAATGTGATCTGCCTTTGCTATGATTGCTGAGGTCCCTTGGTGCTCGGCCTGTTGACTCTCCTCCTTCCCAGATCTGACCATAGGTGCGGATGAGGAGGCTGAGCAGCTTCCTCTCCTGCCATCTCTTCCTATAGTTTTTGGACTCTGGCCTCACTCTCACCATGAATGCTCAGGAAATGGGAACACCCTCACCCGGATCACAGGGGCCCGAAATGTCAGCAAAAGCCTTTGGTTCTCAGATCGTACCCACAGATCCTTCCAAAGTCACCTAAGCCCCGATTCAATCCAGTAAAAATATATTAAGCCCCTACTGTGTGCCCAGACAGCGTGCAGCCCTCACGGGGAGACAAATCCCCTGCCCTCAACAGCCTTTTCTTTATCTTCTCCAGCTAGATAAACCACCCCCTCACAGAGCCAGCTGAGTCCCCCTCTCTTTACATCTTCCCAACAGAGGTGAGCAAACCCCCGAGTCTAAGGCAGGCAGAAGGAATGGGGAGCAGAGACATTTGGAGTTAGTCCTGATTCCTTCCTCCGAGTTTTCTGGAGCCGCCCCTGACTCCATCACCCTGAAGAGGGAGCAAAAGTGGACAGCCCCAGAGAGCTTTGCTGGTGTTCGAGTGTATGCCTGAGTCAACAGAGGTCCGGCCAGCTCTGCTGTACCTGCCAGCAAGCCCAGGGAGGCTGCTCAGAGGAGGAGGAAGCCGGACCGGGGAAGCCTGGTCCCTCCGTGGTGTCAGTGCTCACACTGGCTCCAGGGCCACTTTCCCATCTCACACTGAGCTTACCCCAGTTCTCTCCAGAAGCTTCTCCAATGGTGCAATGGAGGTGGTTCTCCCATCTCATCCAAGGACCCCCTGCCCAGCCCCAACGTTGGGGTGACATCACCCAAGAAGGAAGGCCCATGCAACCAAAACCAGGCCTACAAGAGAAGATTCTCTCCAAGGGATTCTCCCTGGTGAAGGTCAGCTACAAACCAGCAAGACAGTCCCTGCCCTTCTAACCAGAAAGACAATGCACAAAGGAATTTGGAGATTGGGGGGAGGGGGAGGGTGCAAAACAGCTGGCAAAGAGGAGGAAGAGAAGTGCCCAGCCTAGGGTCCTGGGGAAGGGCAGTCACAGTCTGGCAGCTGCCAGGCTGGGGCCCAAGTCCCATTTGTCCCGATGTCCCCTCCCCCAGTGTTGAGCACAGCACCTTCCCTGGTCTGGGCCCAGGGTCAGAGTTCTCTAAGGATTTTTAGTTCACTTGGGAAAGAAAGGCCACTTTATTTGTCTGTGGGAGCTTTTGTTCACTGGGGCCACCCAGGCCTCTAGCAATTGCTGAATATAGGAGAAGGATGTGTTTGGTACGGAAGAAGGAGCAGCAACATTGAGCCGAGGCCCTGGGCCACTTAATCCCTGCGTGTCCTTTGGCAAGTCTCTTCCCCTCCCTGTGCCTCAGCGTCCTTTTCTGTCAAAGCTGGGGCTCCAGCCCAATGGCTGCTGAGCAGAGAGAGTCACTTCAGCTCTAGCACTGGGATTGATACCTGGGACAGAGAAGGAGGGAGGGGGCAGGGACTCCCTTGGGCTTACCTGGGAGGGTGAGTGAATAGTCTTGGGCCCTACTGGGGTCCTGGGAAACCTATCTTGGGGAGTCATGCACGTGAAGAAAGCATCTGCAAACGGCAAGGGTGTCAGGGGACCCCATCTCCTACCTCCCACCATCCATCCCCCCTTCTCTGAAGATTCCTCCCCAGGGGCCTCCTTGACCACCTGACCCTGGTGCAGGAGGGACATTGGCCTGTCCAAGGCCAGGCCTAGGAGCATGGACTCCCAACAGCCCTTGAGCAGAAGCCTAATGCTGCCAAGGTCAAACAGGCTGACAAGGGGATAAAGATTTGGCCACAACTACTCTGGGGGCCAGCCACAAAGGTGGACCAGCTATGCCATGTAGCAGCCAGCTAATCCTGCTTTTCAAAATCACCCCCCTCGGGGAGTCGCTGTCCACCCTTCCCTTTCACAAGGGTCTCGGTTTCCAGCCAAGCCTCAGGCTGGGATTCTGGGAATCTGGGGCTCAGTAACCCTGCCCAGCTGAGCCAGACAAGCTCAAAGTGCAGTGAGTCACTCTGTTGGTGCCACGGGAACAATTTGGAATGTTATTTCCAAGGACTTCTTAGTTTTGAATGAAAGTATTTACCAAGTTTTACTGTGTGCCAAATCTTATAGAGAGACAAAAAGCAAAGCCAGACCCTGTGTCCATGGAGGTACCATCATAACAGGGGAGACCGCCCACATAGGGGAGTGAGGCCTCTCAAGGGATGGGGGCCTACCTAGATGGTGAATGGAGCCAAAGGGGAGTAGATTGGCAGCCCCCATCCAGGAACAATAACAGCGTTCATTTGATCACAGATCCAGAGCTGAAGAGGTGGGGGCAGTGGGTACCCACTTGATGGCAAGTTGTCGGGCAAGGCTGGTGAGAAAAAAGCTGGGAGACATAGCTGGGTCTGCCTGAAACACAGGGCTGGGTAAGGTCACTGACAGTTAGGATCTATGCCCATTTTTTAACATTGGGTTTGTGTCAACCCCAACACAGACATCATTCTGTAAAAGACTGGAATGAGGGGCATCAGGGACTGAGCTGGGCAAAGACCTGACCACCAGGCTAGGGTGGGAGAACATGCACCTATCAGGACCCCACCCCCTCTGGAAAAGCCCTTTCCAGGAGTCCTCCCAGACAGGTGATCTGGCCCAATCCAAGGTCAAAGGCTGCTCTGACACTCAGATGCCTTCTTTGGATCTTGGGCCAAGAGATTTACAGCAGCACAAATTGGCCTCCGACAAGAGAGAAATCTCTGTTTCTAAATAAAGTCTTCTGCAATGCTTTGGTCTCTGCTCACACACAGAAAAATACTTCCCATTCTTTCTCCCCAACAGCTGACCTACAACTTTTGTGTTGGCATGACGCTTGTCCCTTGGCCTCTGGGCTGTGCAGGACTTTGGAGGTTCTGGGACAGTGGGGGGACACGCTTTACAAAGCTCCCTCTACATTGCTGAGTCTCAGGAACCTGGGGGAAGGTGTTACAGCCCCAGCTGCAACCACACAGAGAGAGCCCAGATTTAGACATTTAATCAAAAAAACTCCAGATATCCAGCTTTTGCTGTTTTCCAGATTTTTCAGGGAAAAACTCCTTCCCAAAGCCATCCCTAACCCTACCCCTGGGATGCTATCACACCACATCCTGCTGCAGCCGCATACAAAAAGGGGAGAGGTTTAGAGAGCCCTTCTTACCACCTGAGCCAACCCCCAGGTTCCTCCAGGCTGCCTGGCCACAGCAGCCCAAGCATCAGCCTCCGAGGCAGCTGAATTACCATTGGCACTGCAGCCTCCAGGTGGACGCCTTCATCCAGCACCCTGTTCTTAGAGAGGACCCAGCACAGAAGAGATCAAGTCAGATTTTTGCTTAATTCAACTCCCCAAACACTTCTCGCCCCCATTTCATAGAGAAGGAAACTGAGGCAGAGCCCACCTTGCATTCCAGTTCTCAACTATGCTGCTTCTCTCCCCCTAGATTATAGGTGCCCGATGGGCAGGGACCAAACTCCATGGATCTTGTGCCATATAAGCTGCTCAGTGAGTGTGTAGAGAGAGCCAGATATAGAGAGAGGAAGGGAAAAAGGAGATTCATTGGGTTTGTAAATTGGACTAGAGGTCTAGCTCAAGTTTGGTGGTCTTGTAAGAGGGAGAGAAGAATTAGGAATTAGGAAGGGAGAAAAAGAAGGACAGAGGGAGGAAGAGAGGAAAGGAGGAGGGAGGGAGAAAGGAGAGAGGGAGAAAGGAGAGAGAAAGGAAGCAAGGAAGGAGGGAGGGAAGGAAGGAAGGAAAGGGGGAAGGATGAAGAAAAGGGGGAAGGAAGAAGGGAGGAGGGAGGGAGGGAGAGAGGGAGGAAGCCATTTAAACTTTCCATCTCCATCCCCAAGTCTTCAGGAAGCTGGCCTGGGGCTTTCTCTCATTCCCACCTTTTATTGGTGGAGGCAGAGAAAGAATTCTGACTCTCAGTGAGATGGTGCCTGGTGCCTCAGCTGCCTTGAGATTGGTAAATCCCTTGCAGACGCAGGCAGCCCCAAGGAGCCCTGGGCTCCAGCCCAAATCCTCCCCGAGTGGACCAGCCCTGCTGGGGTTCAGCTCACCTGCATGGGGGTGTGGGGCTGGGGGGAGGGAAGGTGACCTCTCTTCTCTCTGAAGAAGAAGCTGCAGAGAGGTCTGCTTCGAGTGGGGCTGCCAACACGGGCGCCCCTCCCTGAGCCAGGCCTGTGCTCAAGGTCACAGCCTTCGAGGTGACACCGACCCTGAGCCTCCTCTGGCCCCAGCAGCAGGTGAGGACCCAAGGCACCTCCAGGCCAGAAGGAGGAGGGTGTGAGACGGCAGTGGGGCCAAGCCTGGCCCATCAGGGCTCAGTCCTCAGAGCTGAGCAGGGCTGGGTGTGAGGTCCTGCCTTTTGTTGTTAGAACCACTTCACTGAGCTGGGCCATCTCCAGGGCACAAGTTTCCCACTGGATTCTCAGGCCCTGAAAAATGAATATGTGAGTGGATCAGCAGGCATGCCTCCTCTGGGGAGAGATCCCTGGCCAAGGCACTGGATGCGGATGAGGGGTGTGGAACCTGGCTGAAGGCCCTGTTCTCTCAGAGCTCACTGCCTCTCTGGGCTGCCTCAGTCTCTTTCTTGGTTCAGTGATGGCTTGGCCTTGACTGCGTGCCTTTCAACCCCAGCACCAGACCGGGTGCTTAGCTCTGATCTCCAGAACCTTCCTTGACCAGGCTCTGGGTCCTGGGGACTAGCCTGGGATGTAGAGCACGGGAGAGGTACCCCACCTTCTCGAACTCGGGGCCTCCCATGGAGGGCCAGGACCGTATGACTTGCCTTTTCTTTGTAGATCCACTTGCCCCCTCACAAATTCCCCTAAGCCTGCTGGGTGATGGATTGATGATGAACAGACTGCCTCTTCCTCTCCTTGGCCCACTCAGTCATCCTGCATCCCTGCCCTTCCCAACAAAGAGGAAAGCCAGCAGGAAAGCTGTCTCCCTCCTCCTTTCCTGGGATATCTGCATGGTCAGAGAGGGGCTCCCTAGGTGCCCTCCCACCCCCTTTCTTCCCTCCCTGTTTCCTCAGCTCTTCTCACCATTTAGTTCTTAGACTTTTCCCATCCTGGGTACCCTGCTCTGGACAATCTTGGATCTATCAGCCCCCACTAACCCTGCAACATGGTGTAGACAACTGGATATTCTACAGGGGAAGGAACATCTCAGAGCCCAAAGAGATCCCATCCCTGCCTGGGTCTGGGGCTCTCCCTGTAAGGCAGCCCAGAGCCCACTCAGCAGCCCACAGTCCACCCAGCAGCCCAGAACCCATCCAGCAGCCCAGAACCCACACCAGCAACCCTGTTATACTTGGGAATGCATTCTAGGTTTGGGGTCAGCTCCTACCCCAAACTTTTTTTCAGACTCCAGTAATTCCCTCCCTGCCTCATTGGTGATAGGAATCAGTGTTCAAATACGAGTTGGAATCAAATCATGGAACATTTATTTCAACAAACCAGCTTCCAAGCTTGCCCAGGGTCTACCTGGCCAGGGCCTCCTGCTCTCTGGGGCAGCAGCTCTCCAGGCTCAGGGCAGAAGGTGCTGTTTCCTCCACCATGGCCAGTGCTCAGGAGCTGTGGACATCTGAGAGAGGATTGGAAGCTGGGAAGGACTGATTCACTGTCCACCCTTCACATCTACTGGGAGACAGAATGAGCCAGTGGTTAAAGAGCTGGCCAGGCAATCAGGGAGACCTGGGCTCAAGTCCACCACTGACACAGGCCAGTCAGGTAGCTTGGGAAAATCTCACAGCTTCTCCGTCAGGTGGTCAACAAGCATTAATTATGCACCTGGTGTATGCCAGGCATGGCTCTCTAATCAGTGAGACAACATACAAACACGTACGGACAAACAAGACAACAGATAGAGTGGAGGGTATGGGGAGAGGCCTAGGATGGGACCCCGGCAGAAGCTGGGATTGTTACTTAGGAAGGAAATGGGGATTGGGAGGGCGAGGCTTCTAGGCTCGAGTGGGGTGATGGGGAGGGCAAAGTGGCGAGTGCCCCCGGACTGGGGGGAAAGATGAACAATCTGCATTGGCCCCAAGAGGCCACAGGAACCCCTGGATAATTGAGTGGGGGAGTGGCATGATCACACACTCTGGTGGCTGAGTGGCTGGTGCCCTGGAGGTAGGCAGAGGGCCAGAGCAACAGTCCAGTATGAGGTGGTGAGAGCCTGGGCCAAGGTGGGGCAGCATGGGGACTTGAGGGCACATATGGGGGATGTTACCAAGATAGACTCAAATGTATATGGTGATGGACTGGATGGGGAGGGAGGGAGGGAAGAGCTGAAGGTGATGCCTGAGAAGTGAGCCTGGGGGCCTGGGAGGATGGGGGTGCCCTGGACCTGGACTGGGGCCTCCCTACCCGCTTCCTCCTTCCCTCTCTCTCTCCCTCCCTCCCTTCCTCCTTCCCTTCCTCTTTCCCTTCCTTCTTTCCTCCTTTCCTCCCTCCATCCCTCCCTCCCTCCATCCTTTTCTTCTTTCCTTCCTTCCTTCTTTTCTTCCTCTTTCCCTCCCTCCTTTCCTCCATCCCTCCTTCCCTTCCTTCCCCTCTCTGGATCCCCTCAGGCACCTGCAGACTATTCCAGCTGCCCTCCACACCCACCCTTTGTTCCTCTGAACCCCAACCTGTTCTTGTCATTTGCTAAATAAAAGCCCTCTCTGCTCCTGCTTGCTGCTGGCCTGGCACCTGATTCATGGGCTCTCCCATGCCCCCTCCTCATGGCACACTGGTTCAGCCTTTAGGAGGGCTATCATGCCAGATCTGACCCATGGTTCCACAGGCAGAGAGGGCCCAGCCTGCCTGGAGCCTCAGCACCAGTCCTAGGAAGGCCCTAGGACTGGGTTTTGGACAGAACAACACAGAATGTGGCCCTGCACTGGAGGTCCAATGCCAAGCCAGTACATGAAGCCTTAGCAGCTGGACAGGCCTTCTCTGCAGTAGAGCTGGGAGTCCCATGAGAAAATTATCCAAGCATAGAGCAAGTACCCAGCTGGAGGGGCATCCTCTGCCCAGGGTCACCTCTGCCCCTGAATGAGACAGCAGGCAGGGCCTTCAGGGAGGGCCTGATGTAAGTCATAGAAAAATGTGCTTATTCCAGAACAGAAAAGTACCTCGCTCAGCTAACAGAGGCCCAGGGACAGGAATGGAACCAACAGCAGGCTGGCTGCTTCCTCTTCAGCCACATCAGACTTTCTTGACCCAGCTCCCTGCCTTGGCACCAGTGCCCTGCTCTCCTCTGCTTTGGGGATGCCCGCAGGAGAGCGGGATGCTGGTCAGTGAGGGGACGGGGAGCCAAGAGATGCCCAGTCCGGAGGAGGGGGCCAGAGTGGTGACCAGACCTGAGCTAGGGGCTGAGGCTAGACAGGAGCCAGTCATCCTGTTGCTTGAAGCTGCGCTGGGCCTACTAGATGCTCACCATGCCATGGCTGCCTCGGGGGGGGGGGAGGGGGGGCATGCCCATGAGGCCCAAGACTGAGTCTGGCCTGTTCAACTTCCACACCTCCCAGGTGGTTCGTTCTGTTTCGTGCCCTGTGAGGTGGGAGCATTATTACCCTCATTTGACAGAAGGAGGAACTGAGGCACATAGGGGTGACTCCTCTGGTCACATGGGGAGGGGGAAAGAGGAGAGGAACCTGGGTTTGAACCCAAGCTCAGAGCTCTTTTCAGGGTGAGGCCACCTTTCCAGTCCTGATCTGCAAATCCCTCACCTGGAGTGCCGTTTTTCAGGAGGGGTCCTGCCTCTCCCATCTTATGTTCCGAGGCGCCCCACTCCACTTCTCCCCCCTTTGCGGGTTGTCTTCCTCTTATTAGAATGTAAGCTCCCTGAGGGCAGGGCCAGCCTTGCTTTCTTTGGCACAGTGCCTGGGACATAGGGAGCATTCCGTAAATACTCTGTCTCAGTCTCTTTGTAGCCCATTTATACTATTACACATGTAGTCCTCATGTCCACATCCACACCCACCCCTAGATACTGCTTGGGATGGGGAGTAAGCTCCATCCATACAAGTCAGAGAGGCCCCATGGCCTGGGTGAGGCCATCAGTTCATTAGAGAACCTCCCTCATTCAGGTGCTCTGGAGCCAGAGCCTTGACCCAGACCAAGCCGGGTCACTGGGAATATCCCCAGTCTCCACATTAACGACCCAAGAGCAGAAAGACTGAGACCCAAACCCCAATGCCCCACAAATACCACAAAGCCTCTGTGAAGACCCCCACTCAGCCAAGGGCAACCCAAGAGGGGGACAAACCCACCCCAAGGCTCCCCAGCTGGTCTCCAGCTGCCCCCCATGCCCATCCCTTCCCTCCTCTCTGCCTTGCCACACACAGCCAGGCTGATCCAAGACAGGCATCCAAGACTGTGCCTTCCACAGGTGGTGGAGGCGAAGGCTCCTGACCAGCCTCCTCCAAAGGCGGGCTCTTCAGTCACTGATCCGTGGAAGCCTCAAGGAGTTCAAAAGAAGGAAACATTTTGACTTTATGGCCCACAAGAGGAGGTTTGGGGCTGGCTCACTGGCCTCATACCATAGGGTTAAGGCGACTCTTCACTGACTGGAACTACTCTGTGGACAGTGTCTTGGCTGCCGGAAGCCCTTTCTCTTGTGTTTTATAAGCTGGGAGGTGACGCTGGCATCAATCACCCAGGGCCCACTTGTCCTGAGGCCACCGTCTGGAAACCATCAGGCGCACAGGGAAGCCCAGGGATGCCAGAGCCTGACATCTGAAAGGCATCTCCCCTCCACACTGACGTGGCCCATGCCCATCCTTGGAAGAGAGGTGGCTGATGGGCAATCTCTTGTTCCAACCCCTCCTCTCTCTGGGCTGCCTGATTCCCTCTCTGTAAAACAAGGGGGGCTGACTCATGTGGAGGTCACTGGACAGCCAGAGGCTTCTCTCTACCACCTTCTGGTCAGCCCTGGCTGCCTTAGAAGAGCACTGGGAAGAAGGGACTCCAAAATATAGATCTCCTTCCCATGTGCTTCAGCCTCAATCTTGACTCCTAGGAGTCAGAGCAGGGAGGGACCACAGGGTCATCCAGGGCAAGTGAGGTGAGGACACAGAGAATTTCCAAGGTCACACAGGTGGGCAGGCCCCGAGAATGCCTCTCTACCTTCCTATAAGCTAGACAGGAGCTCAGAGGTTGCTGGTGTGACCAGGAATCCCCTCTCCAGGGTCCCCAGTGAGGAATCACCTTCCCAGCCTTCACTGGAAGCCCTCCTATTCTGAGAAACTCACTCCTTGCTGAGTGAGCCTGGCACCAGGCTCAGGCATCCCTAATGGCCAAAAGTCTCTCGATCTGGAGTGGATCCTGGATGTGCACCCCACCTCCCCCATCCCTTGTTCTGACCTTCAGGGCCGAGCAGAAAAACATGCTCCCTCTCTGCCTAAGCCCAGTGATTCCACAGAGTTTTTACAGCTCCTCACTTAGATCCACAGAAACAGGCCCCTGAACTGACACCCCAGGTGGGCTACCTTCTCCTGGAATCTGCCCCATGGGATTCAGGTCCTAGCCAAGCCCAGACTTCCCAGGAATTCAATTCACTGACTTCATGCTCCCAAATGTGTCCACGAAAGGGTCAGCCTAGCTGGGACCTATGGAACCAAACAAATGTAAGGGCTGCCCAATGTCAGAGGTGCCAAGTGGGGCCAGGCCCTGTTAAGAGTGTCATTCCAGGCTGACTTGAATATGTTGGCCCATTAATTAAAAAAATAGAAAGAAAGATGTAAACATGTGGTTTTCCAAGTTGCGGTGCACCCACAGGGATACCCGGGCACCATCTAGTCTGCCCACTTCTATTTGAGGGGATGCCAAGGGAGCTGTTTGGATCTCCTTCCATCAGGCACCGAGGGCGTGAGCAGCATTGGGCCTCTCGGGCCCAGAGTCACCCCATAGGGAGCTGCCTCGAAGCCTAGACAGCAAATACACTTCTGGCCCAGGGGCCTCCATCCCTGTGAAGCCTTCCCTGATCGCTGCTGCACCAAGGTCCTTCTCTTCTCACCTATTCCTAGAGGGCTTTGTCTGCATCCTGACTTTATCCCCATGTGCCTCTCCCAGGGAGCCCCAGGCTCATTGAAGGCAGAGGCTGATTCCATGTTGTCTCTACACCCACCAGCCTGGGGCACAGTGTGTGCACTCAGAAAAAGCTGGTGCCGTTGGCTGACCCGGATGCTGCTGTTCTCAAAGGTTTGGGGTTGGTTTTCACCAGGCAGTTCCTGCCAGGGATCAACTTCCCACCATTTTCAACTCTGTTCCACCTTTAGATTGTAAGCCTCAAGAGGGAAGGGAATATCTTTCTTTTTGCCTGTTTTTATATTCCCAGAATTTAACACATAGTGATAATGTGTTATTATATTACCTAATAAATGCCTTCCCTGCCTCTGTCTCTGTCTCTCCCCCTACCTCCCTCTTCCTCCTCCTTCTTCTCCTCCTCCTCCTCTTCTTCCTTCTGCTTTTCTCTGTCTCTCTGTGTATCTCTGTGTGTCTCTGTCTCTGTCTGTCTCTCTCTGTCTCTGTCTCTGTCTCTCTTCCCCCCTCCCTCCCAACACTATCACCAAATGATTGGGTCCAAAGGTAGGTGTACCTTACCTACAACAGTCAGTGATTGGCAGAGGTGATAGAGGAAGGGAGGTGGGAGTCCTTTAGGATTGGGGTGACCCAGGAAGGCTTCTCAGAAGAGGGGGCTAAAGAAGCCAGGTAAGGATTCCAAATTTGGAAAGAAACAGAGGAGCAGAGGCTATGGCCAAAGGCAGGGAACTGTCAGGCTGGAAGCATAAATGCAGGGTTTTGGGAGGGATGGGTAGGAGCCAGAGAGTCAGAGGAGAAGCAGGTCCTGAGCTTGGCTGCCCAACGGCTCCTGCACCAAGCCTCTGGGTTTGAATGTCTCTCAAGCTTTGTTCCAGTGTGGAGTACATGCTCAGGTTGGGGGCTGGATTTCTGTTCTCCCCACATCGTGTGGCTTCTAGTGTGGGAAGGAGGCAGCCCCAGAACTCCCGGCATGCCAGACTGCTGGCATTGCCCCAGAACCCAGCGGGGCAAGCCAGCTGGGCAGACAGTAACCAGCCAGCCAGCAGCCCCTCCCTGAAGAGGCTCCCTCAGGAAGGTGGGAGCCAGGGGCCTGGAGAATGTCTGGGAACACTAGATAACAGGCAGTGTTTCCAAAGACCCCTCTCAGAGAGCTGGGAAAGGGGACTTAGCCCTGAGAGCAGAAACAAGCCGTGGGATGGGAGAGGGCGCACCTCCCGTTCATTCTCAGGCCCTCTGCTGTTTGTTGACCTTGGCACCAGAGTCAGGGGGGAAGGGGTACCAGGAACTTCTGTCAGTTACTCAAACACTGAGAGTGTGTGAATGATGCTTCAATGCATCCCCCACCCCCGCTCGGGCTCTTAGGAGCAAGGCCCCGAAAGCACCTACAGCTCCCAAGACCCTAGAGCTGGAGCTGGGGAGGGAAGGGGGCCCTCAGAGTCCATCTGGTCAATGTCCTCATTTCACAGACAAGTAAACCAAGGTCCAAGGAGGGATAGGGATCTACCCAAGGTCTCCCAGAGGCACAGTGAGGATTCCAACTAAGGTATGCTAAGGCCTTCTGCCTGCGACATTCCATGTCAGGACACAGGGACAAGCCCCGTGTCTGGGGCCTCACTGGTACAGAGAACTCTCTGCTGGGGAAAGTCCTTCTGTCAGCACAGAGCAGAAGCTGTTCTAGAGCTAATCCTCTCAGAATGCTGCTAAGAGAACAAGGAGAAGTGGAGTGCCACCCCCCCAAGTCACACAACTAGAAGTGCCAAAGGCAGGACTTGAACTTGGGTCTCCTTATCTTCTGGGCTGGCCCTCTTTGCTCTGCACCAGGTGGCCTGCTACAGAAACACCCGGTAGCATTTCAAATGACCCAGAAGTTCCAAATTGGAATGTTTATCCAAGCTAGAGGGGAGATGAGGGTTCAGGTTAAGTGTAAGTGTGAGTGTGTGTGAGTATGAGTGTGTATGAATGTGTATATGAGTGTATGTGAATGTGTGAGTAAGTGTGTATATGAGTGTGTGTATGAGTGTGATTGTGTGTGTGAGTGTGTGTATGTGTGTGTTCTGAGTGTAAGTGTATGAGTGTGTATTAACATGTGTGAGTATGGGTGTGGGTATGAGTGTGTGGGTGTGCTGCCCTATCTATGTGGGATAGTGGGGCCTCGCTTTAGACATGCCCCCCAGTCCCACCCCAAATGGATTTGTTGCTGGTGCTGGAGTTCTTCAGGAGGGCTCAGAAATCACTGGAGAGGTGGGAGCTCTGAGGACCAGCAGGAGAAGGAATGGATGCGAAGAACAGGGAGGATCCTCCCTCCCCAAAGGACCAAGAGGGGTGGGGAGGCCCTCTTTTTGCAGGACCCTCTGGCTCCATCTTTGCAGGAGTGTGTCTGGGGGGAGGGACTCCCATGGCTGCAGGTTGCTAGTGATGCATTCCTTCTCTCCTGCTGCTCAGAGAGGAAGAAGATGGTGGCAGGTCCCACCAGACCTGCAGTGAGGCCAAGGTGGATTTTAGGAAGCCTGGGGAATCTCTGAAAGCCATTCTCTAGGAGCCTGGAACGAGAGTGTCTGGATTCGCAACACAGATGGGAGGACTGGCGGATTGGGATGTCTGCCACCATGGGATCACGCCTCTGCCCCTCCCAAGGGACGCCTCTGGTCAGAACTGGTGCAGACAGCCACTGTGAGCAGACAGATGTCTAATTTTAGCCATGGCTTTACATTTGACATGTATATGGTAATAACAAATTACAATGTCCCTTACTATGTGGTCCCCAAAGCCCTGGCTCAGCCCCCTCAGCCCCCACCTTGGTCCTACAGGCAGAATTAGCTCCATGGGAAGACTGAAAAGTCCAAAGAGAGACCCCAGCTGGGTGCCGAAGTGAGCCAAGTACAAATCAGACTTCCAGGAAGAGGACTTTGGACTCACACAGAGATGCTGAGACCACGATGAAGGCATGAAGGCGGCACCAAGGCAACCTCAGCACGGACAAACCCATGGGGCCTCAGATGGCAGGACCAAAGGAACCTTTTTATTCCAATGAATGAACTCCAGACTTCCAATCTCGAGGGCTGTTTGACAAATCAAGGCCTCAGATAATGTACCTGACATTCTGCTGCAGGCAGACCAGAGACACAGGGTAGCCAAGAGCATCCATCATTCAGTGGATTCAGGAGAGTTGGGATGGCTGGATCCAAAGGGTTCCCCCTTAATGGAATGAGGGAATCTTGGAAGGAAGATGCCCCAGGGATCCATGCCTGATCACTGGCTGGGGCCCCTTTCTATCAGTGATTTGGGTGAAGGCAAAGACCTGGCATGGGAAGACAGCGGGATTCACAAAGGTGTGGTCACTGAGAAAGTTGGGTCCCATAGAATAAAGCGACAGGGCCCAACATATTCAAAGATCAGCTCCACAAGTAAAAGCAGGAGGAGGTGAGACTAGAGAGAGTGTGTGTAAACAGAGCCTTCCCTCCACAGCTGTTTTCACACGTCTTCATCAAGGCAACCTTCTCTGCTCCTATAGACCCTTCTCCAAAAGGTCTCCTAGGCAGCAGCTCACCGGGGGTTTTAAGCTCTTTCTCACGAACTGTCATCTTCACAGCTGGCACTGAAAGGGTGCTCTGAAGTCCACACTGCGCGTGCATCGCCTTGTTGGATGCTGGTCTCAGCTCTCCCACCCTCCTGGAATCACCCAGCCCTGGCTGCCCAAGCCCGCTTCTGTGCGAGGGGCCGCTTCTCTTCCTGGCTTCCTCTTCTCTGTAGTTACAACTCCAACACACTGCGCCAGCCTCAGGGCTGGCCGTGTCCAAATATGGTGCCCTCTTTGGCTCCTGGCAATAAGACAATTCCTCTGCCTGTTCTATTTCCCAGTGGCTTGCTGGTCTCCCCCTTCCCCTTGCTCCTCCTGCTCTTCCTCCTCCCTTCCCCCTCTTCCTCCCCCTTATCTCCCTCTCTCCACCTCTACCTCCTTCACTCTGCACATTAGCACAGTCTGGCCATGCTCTCTGAAGTCCTGTTTTCTCTCCATTTGGGGGGCGGGGGGCTTCTGACACAGTCCTGCTCACATTTTCCATCATCTTGTTTTTTTTCAGGGTTAAACTCCAAGCACACATTGTCCTTTTTACAGCTCTCACCTTAGGAGAGAGATTGACTGTCGGTCGCCTCAGTCTCTTGGACTGGCAGCTGTTTCATGTGGTCTAAGGGTCTCTCTTTACTTTTGCCAGAATCCCACGGAGAGTGCAGCCTAGTGGACAGGGCATTGACTGGGAGCTGGAAGGTATGGGCTCATATTCCATCGTGGCCATTTCCTAAACACGTGGCCTGAGCAAGCAACAAAAGCTTTCTTTGCCTCAGGTTCCTTGTCTGTAAAGAGGCCGGGGTCCAGCCTCTCTTGTCCCTTCCAGTTCTAAGCCTGGCATGGGATCAGACAGCTTCTTTAAACAGTCAGGCTGGAGCCGCTGGTGCCTCTTCTCAGCTTTCTCCTTTCTCCATAGCCAGCGAGCAGATGGGAGCCTACGCTGGCTGATTCCAAAATGGTGGCCATGGCTTGTCATTTCCCTTTGGATAAGCTGCAGTCGGTTGTGTTCTCAGTGCCTCTCAGCTCCCCTAAGGCTACTTTTCGACCCAGTGTTGGTCACACAGTCCTGGCCCTGGCCCTGAGAAAGCCGGAGATCAGCAGCTACTGCAGAGTGTGCTCTGTCTCTATCTGTGTCCCTCTGTTTTTGTCTGTTTGTCTCTTTCTGTCTGTCTGTCTTTGTCTCTCTGTCTCCCTCCTCTCCCCCCTCTCCCCCAGCAGCCTTTGTGTAATGACCAAGAACTGTAGACAGGGGCAAAACTAAAACATTCAGAAGCTGTGTGGTTTGGGGGACAGAGGGCTGGGGCGGGGCGGGACACACAAGTGTGGTTTTGGGAGTTGGGGCTTGGGGGGGCAGGACACTACAGACATCTGCTCCTGAGCCAGTAGACTGAGAGGAAAGGAGAGCAACAGGAGGAAAAGCAGGTGTGAGCTGTGAGCCAAACTGGGCAAGCCTTGCCCTTTATCCTAGAGGCCATCAGGAACCATTGATGATTCTGCATGGGGTGGCAAGGTCACCCCAGCACATTAAGAATTCACTTTGGTGGCCGCATGAAGGGTGGATGGCACAAAGAGGCTACTGGACCCAGGAAGGCTAAGGAGGAAGCCACAGCAGCGGTGCCAGGGAGAGGGCTCGAGGCTCTGACGCTGGGCAGAGAGGAGCCCCATGAGTGGGCAGAGGGGAGCCTGCAGGGGCACCCGACTGAGGACAGGATGACTCCTGAAGCAAACCTGGGTCACCAGCAGGATGGAGGCATCCTCACCAGAACTGGGGGAGTGAGGAAGAGCAGAGGCTTTGAGGGACAGAGCAGTTTCCAGTTTGGACATTGACTCTGAGGTGGACAAGATGCCTGGCAGTCCTGGTGGGTGACGGGTGCTGGAGCCCAGGGGGTACATATGCCAGGGGCTCATCTATAGCTAGACAGATGACCCTTAGAGGGACGTGAAGGATACACCCTTGCACTGGGCTTCGCACCCACCACAAAGTGCAACCTAGACTTGGAGAGTGGTTCTCTGAACATTTGAACGGTCGCTTTTCTGAAAGGCAGTTGGGGAAGGAAGAACAAGGAAGGTCTCTCCCCAGAACAGACCAAAGCCCTGGAGGTGCATGAGTCACCAGGCAGGGAAATGAGTGCACATCATAAACAGCAACTCTTTTGGCTGTGAACGGCCTGTGACCTCCGGGAAACCAGGCAGCGATACCAGGGCCTGGCAAGGGCAGTGCCCAAGGTCAGCCCAGCCTCCAGACCTCCTGTGCATTTGCCAGAGTCAGGCCCCAGCTTCCCTCCCCAGACATCTGCTGTCCTTGTCTATGACAGAATGAGAGGAAACATCCCCCTGTGCTCCACTGGCCCCAGCACCCCCAGCTCCCAACAGTCAAGGGTTCCCCATGGCCAACCAAATGAGATTCATCTGCTGTCTTCCAAGGAGAGCCTCCCTCGTTGGGTGGCCACTGGGGGGAGGGGGGGATGATCAGCAGGGGAGGCTGCTCTTTGGGAAGATCCTGGACCTTTTCTCCAACTAGAGTTTCTCCATCAAGGCTGGAGGTGATATTGGGTCACATCTCCCAGAGAACAAGCTCAGAGGGGCCTCTTCAACTCCAACATGGGTCCGGCACTGAATTCCATGCCTTTCCTCCAAAGCCCAACAAGAAATGAGAGCGAGTGCCCATCTGGGGAAGGGCCCCCAGGAAGTGGGGTCCCAGGGGATGAGCCCATCTTGGGAAAGGCCCCAGAAAGGGGCCGGAGGATGAATGGTCTTGACCAAAGCCACTCCAAAGATGGTGCATGAAGATGTGCCAGGCGTGGAACCTGGTGACTGGTGGAAGCAGAGAACAGGACGGCCTCGGCCTTCCAAAGGGCCGCCTTACTCCCCTCCACTTGTATCCCCTTGCCCCCTGCGTTGAAGTGAAGTTGCCAGGATGGCATCTTTCTGAATCAGATAAGGTTGGTTTGCCTTCAGGCGGGCAGACAGCTCCACCAGGTGAACAATGGAAGCACAGGGGATCATATTCAAGGCCGTTTCCCTGTGGTAACAGGATCCTCTGGCTTCGGACCCTTCCATTGTGCCTTTATCTCTGATGTCTGAGCAAGGCTCAGCCTCAATGACAACAGTCTATTATTGGGCGGCATTGAACGTTCCTGCAGGAGGGACCTCAGAAGGCAGCCTGTCCAGCCCTCTCGGATGACAGGTTAATTCATTCCTTCAGTAAGCATTTGTTACTCCTCACTACGTGTCAGGCATTGGGCCAGATGATGGGCAGAGAGACAAATACAGCATTGCGCCCAACCATGGGGCAGCTGCCATTCTACGGACAGGAAAGGAGAGGATGGCAGAGAAAGGGGGGAAGGAGGAGAAGACATTGGGTAAACAGACAAGTATGTACATGACAATTTGGGAGGAACTGGAAAGTCATCCCAGAGGAACCTAGGGAATCCAAGGCGGAAAAGGAGCACATTCCAGGCAGGCATGGAAGACAGAGGAGGAAACAGCATGGAGGCTGGACCCTGCTTGGGTCCAGCATCCAAAGCCCCCACCATCTGGCCTGGGGGAGAGCAGCAAGGAGAATGAATTTCTCTGCTCCGTTATTCATTCTCATTGCCCAAAGCCAGGCCAGCTGAAAGGGGGGGGTGGGGAGGGGAGAAAGAGAAAGAGAGAGAAACAGAGAGAGAGGACGAAGAAGAGGAGAGAGGCGGGGGGAGAGAGGGAGGGAGAGGGGGGGGGAAAAGAGAGACAGAGACAGAGAAAGAGACAGACAGAGAGAAACAGAGAGACTGACAGAGAGCCATCAGTTGTGGGGTGTGGGGTGATTTATGGAAAAGGTCCTCCCTCCCCCAGCTTCCAATCACTGGTGTCTCCTTTGGGCCTCTCAGACCAAGAGTGCTTGGGCAGGAGCCACCCACCATAGGCACATCAGAGCCAATCAATGCCAATGCCCCCTTCATGTGTTAACAGGAGGTAGCCAGGTTTGGTTGCCATCTTGGACACAAATGAGGTGACACATGTAAAGTGTGATACAAAGACTGGCTCCTGGTAGCAGTGGTGGAAATGGGATGCTGGCTCTGCCACATCTCTCAGCCTCAGTTTCCCTACCTGTAAATTTGGGTGTAGTAACCTGTTCAGGGCCCAGCTCACAATGCATTCTAAGAAAAGAGCTTTGTAAGCTCCAGCATGGCCCAGGAACGGCAGGAGATGCCCTCATCACCATCCCTCCCCACTCATTTCTCAGCTCCTTGGCAGTGACCAGGCCTGACTGCAGGGACAGTGGATCAGGGGTCTTTGGATGGGAGAAAGGGGAGGACCTCAGGGGTCACTTGATCCGAGAGGGTATGTTCAGGGCTGTGGCTGCTGCCCCTGCTTCAGTTCATGGCTCCAGCTCTCTCTGGCCCCATTCCGGTGTCTCTGAGTACCTGACCTCTTCCTCTCTGACCTGGGATCTGCTGCAGGTTAGCCTGGTGTCCTTGACCAAGTCCTGGCCCTTTCCTGGACCTCAGTAGCCCCCCTGAGGCCAGGACTGACTGACCCTGAGGCCCACAGCACTGGCCTGGCCTCCCCAGGTTGGCCCTGAGGCCCGGCAGCCGGGGCTGGGCAATGGCAAGGCGGCTAATTACATCATTTCTATGGCTGAGTGAGGAGTCAGAAAATGGCGTCTGTGGCCCTGTGGGAAAAGGAGAACCCAGGAGACCTTGCTCTTGTCTTGACTTCCCCACATTCACTGTGTGAGTTTGGGGGCAGGGGGTCCTCCTTCTCTCTGGGTCTCACTCTCCCTGTCAGTCAAATGAGTGGATTAGCCTAGATGGGCTTGGAGATTTCTCCCAGCACTAAGAGGAACAGATCTGATAGTTTTTAGCCCCAAACCCAGCAGCTGGAAAGATTCTGCTCCAGCCCAGCAGGGAGTGAGGGAAGGGAAGGTCAGGAAGCTCTCCTAACGAGAGCCTGGCCGGGGTCTGGCCTTGGGCCTGGCCAAGGACCCAGCCTCCCAGCATGAAATTATTAGCCCCAAGTAGGCTGAGTCCTAGGACAGCCCCAGGCCTGGCAGGGAGGGAAGAGAGTCTGCAAGGCATCTGCCTGGCCAGCAGGTCTGGCCCTTGCTCAGGGCCCTGATTGGCTTCAGAATTCCAGACACTGTACAGCCCTCTCTCCACCTCCCCAAGGCCAGGAGGTACCAGCTCAGGTTTGGCCTGATGGTGGTGGGCCTCGAGCTGGAAGCCCCCTCATCTGACCAAAGAGAAGGCTGAGGCCTAGAGCAGGAGAAAGGCTTGCCCCAGAGATTTGAGCCCAGATCCTTCCCTGGCCCTCTCCTCAGCCTTCGGGCCCTTCCCTGCCTCCTACCACAAGGCACAGACCCAGGAAGCCAGAGCACACAAGCCACTCTCCCCCAGCCAGCCAGGCTGGCCCTGGCCTTCTCCCGGACGTCATAAAGAGTGAGCTTGTGGAAGGAGACAAGGGGAAAGAACAAGCTGTCTCTGACCTTCACACACCAGCCAGCTCCGTCAGCCAGGCCATCAATCATATAGATTAAGGAACATAGATTAAGGGGCCAGAAGATTTTAGCACAAAATCCAGGCCAGGAAGGCCCCCAGAAGCTGCTCTCAGGAGCACTGGGTCTGTCCTGCAGACCTCAGAACCATTCCAGGGCCCTCCCTCAGCATGGCAGAGGCCAGAGGCCTCAGAAAGACCCCTGGGCTCCTGGAGAGGTCAGGCTCCTGCTTCTCTAGGAGACCAGCCAGCAGAGGGGCCCCCAGCCCACCCTCCTCCTTCTCCATCCCCTCCCTCCCCCCACCTAGAACAGCCCCCTCCTTTGGTCCAGTAGAAATCCTACTCCAGGGGCGGCTAGGTGGTACAGTGAATAGAGCACCGGCTCTGGAGTCAGGAGGACCTGAGTTCAAATCCGGCCTCAGACACTTAACACAAAAACTAGCCGTGTGACCTTGGGCAAGTTACTTAATCCCAACTGCCCTCCAAAAAGCAAAAAGAAAAAAAAAAAAAAAAGAAATCCTACTCCTCCATGAAGGTCTGATATAGGAGCCACCTTCTCCATGGAGAAGGAACTCCCCATCTGCTGAGACAGACAGATGACAGATAGACACACCTCTAGAAGGGAGCTCTTCCTCCCTGAGTCTTCTCGTCTCCAACCTAAGCATCCCAGTCCCTTCCTCAGGTCCTCCTGTGTTAGGAACTAAAAACCCCTCCTGGTGACATTCTGCTGGGGGTAAGGGGCCTGATCACCAGAAGCCAAAATCTCTCTTAGTTTTAAACTAACTGTCTGGGCTTTAGAAGGTGGGGTCTTGAGCCCATAGAAGAGAAGCCAGAGAGGCAGGACAAGGGCAGTGGTGTGCAGTCTAGTTCCACTGGACCCAAAAGTCACGGTGGAGGATGGGAAGAAGCTAATTAAGGAAAAACGAGCTGTCCCAGGGTAGACTAGGCTGACTTGGGAGGAAGTGGGCTCCCTGTCACTGGAGGGATCTAAGCAGAGGGAATGGGATAGTAGGGATTCCTTTCCTAGACAGGCCAGGACCTGGTGACGTCTAAACCCTGAGGGCAGGGACTCTGACCTTTTTATCATAGAGCTAGAGGGTTGAGAGGGACCCAGAGGTCATCTAGTCCTTCACCCACAGGCTCTCTTGGTGCTTCTCCCCTTGGTCCAGGGTTCCTCCCATGACGTTGCCTTCTTGGCATATGCCCCCCCACCTTTGCTTATCCCATGTCTTCTAACAAAGTCGATCTATCCAGAGCCCTGATCCAGGTGCGGGGTTCATCCCACCGAGTCTCAGTTCGCCTCATACATTAGAGCCTGTAATTCCTAACATCTACTGCCTAAACTTTGGGCATTTGTGTGTAGAGACTTGAGGCCACTGGTTTTACTCCTGACTCCTTTCTTGGGTCTTGTCTCCTGTGAGTTTGTGGGTATCCCCCTCCTTGGCCCCTCTCTACACTGTCCATCTTGAGTAACACATATGGTGGTCTCCCTTTCCTATCCCATGGCTTAAAGTTCTTTTGGCACAGACTCTTCTCTACATAAAGGCCTACAGTTCAGAGCTATGAGTTCATCAGGACCCGCAGGTTTCCCTACTCCTGTTTCTCATTGCTAGGTTTCTATGAGTTCTTGCCCACTCTCCCCAATAGAAGCTTTGTGCATTAGTGGGAGGGTGTGACCCCGGTTTATGAGTAGACTGTAATGCTATGGCTATTAACACTTTACCTTCTGTTAGTAAATACTTTGTGACTAAGACTTATTGGCATCATCTAAACTGGTGTTTAAATGGAAAACCCCCTGGTGGGGGCTTAGGTGTTCCAGTTGTCAATAACAGACCTAAGTCTCTGTCTACACTGGGCTTACCCCTAAAGCCCATAGGATGAGTTGCAGCAGCATGGCCACCCCTGTCTGGGGACAATTCCAGAGGGATAGGTGGGGGGAGTGGGCCATTTCCATCTTAGGAAAAGAAAGCCTGGAGCTCGTCCAGGTAATGGGTCCTCTGGGCATATCCTAGACATGCTGCTCTCAAGGAAGCCTGCCCCTGCCCTCTTGCTCACATTCCAGCATGGAAGGTCACAAATCTTGTTCAGGGAGGAGTTTGGGTTGTCTGCAGAAGAGACGAGGCCAGGACAGGCCACGGAGGGATGTGATGAGAGGGAGCCTGTGTCTGACCTTAGCTCTTCCACTCACCAACTTTGGGACCTCAGGAGAGAACTTTCCCTCCCCTGGCCTCGCTTCCTATTCTGTGAAATGAGGGAGGCAGCCTCCACATCTCTAAGGTCTGTCTGTTCCCAAGAACCCGCCATGTTCCTCACCAGCCCCATTCTTGTCAGACATCTACAGGGTGTGACCTGCTCTCATGTCTCTTGTCCAGAGTCCTTCTAACACCCTGCTGTTGTCCTGAAGGCCTTCCTTCCTCTCCATGTTTACTAGCCCTTCGGGTAATTAGTGACAATGAATTTTAAAGCTCAAATATTATGATGACAGCAGTTGGCATTGGAGCCTGTGCCGGCTCCAGCCATGGAGAAAGATGAGTCAGTGAGACAGACCACGTCCTGGACACTTAAGGGAGCCCACAGGCCCAGAGAAGTCACAGTATCACCCAAACACCCAGAGATGCCTCTCAGGCAGGCCAAGCTTCATGAGTAGGGGCCACAACCATTAAGGGGGAGGCCAGGCTGATCCATTTAGCACAGACAACACAAGTACTGGGTGAACAGGCTCTCTGGGCTTGATTAGGGGGCCAGGAAAGCAGGCTGCAGTTAGGTTTAAAAATAAAAGATGATTTGGGGTTTGGCTGAGCCAAGCTTCCCTCCTCATTCCATTCCTCAGCATCTTGACAAGCAGAAGAAATGTCAGAGTAAAGAGTCTGGGGATAGGAGCTCTACCCAGCAGCCCTTAGGCTTCACATTAGCCTTCCTCTCTCCAGGGGCCCAGAGTGGCTGTGACCTTGCAAGTGGCAGTCCTTAGGACAGGCCACTCAGCCTTCAGTGCCTGGCTGCCATGCTCCTGAAGCAGGAAGCAATGACTGGGGTCCATTGCATCAGCAGTTGCTACAATATGCCTGGTCAGTCTGATTCCTCCTGATGTCAAGGAGACATGATTGGGAGGTACCAGCCCTCCAGGAGCAAGGACCCAAGCAAGTCACAGAGTCTCCAAAATAGGAGGATCATACTCAACCCACTGGCCTCCAAGGTCCCTTCTGAATCTCATTCTGTGATGTGGGGATCTTGGCCCTGCCTGGGGAGGCCCTGGTTGCCTGCTGAGGGGCTATGTGCCATCTGTGGCAGTCAGGGGATTGTAGGGGTCAAAGAGCAATCTGCTTCCCCAAAACAAGCCTCTTCTCTCAGGGCTACCTCAGTTTCCTCCTCTGGAAGGAGGAGGTCGGGTAGAGGCCAGCTCCAGGGCTGTGATGGCAGGCACCTCTCTGGGCACCAAGCCGAGGCTCACAGAAATACTTTCAGGGAGGTTGATGCTGGGGCACTGACTGATCCAGGCTTCAAGAGCGACTTGTCCAGCTGAGGGCAGGAGGCCTCCAGGATCGCAACTGGAGGGAATAAAGAGAGAAAAGCCTGAGCTCCTTTTAATCACCCACCTCAGTTGAGAAGCTTAAGGAAACTGCCTACAATTAACAACAATTAAGCTGAAGGATGTGGGAAGATGGGTTGTTTTCAGAGGAAAAATGTGGAGCTGAGCATGAACCACCAGCTACAAAGTCAAAGGATTCAGCACAGGAGGGGCTTAGAGATCACCCAGTCATAGCCCAAGGCCTAGAGCCCCACAGGGCCTCCTTCTACAGAAGGGGAAACTGAGGATTGATGACCTAGAGCTGGCAGGGACTTCACATGCCAACAAGTCTACTCTCCTCTGAAGCTTAAGAGTTACTCAGGTAGTCAGAAGTGGGATTTGAATCCAGAACCCCCAGCCTTGAACTAGAGCTCCTTCCCCTGTCCCACACTGCCTGGTATACAGAAGATGAGTCACAAGCCCAGCAGTTTTCAGCTTCCTGAGCCTGGCCTGGGCCCCATCTCCCTCAGCTCGTATGTGGTGTCTGGAATGGGTCCAATATATAAAATGGGTTGATGGCAGTTACAGGCTTCCCTGAAGGGGCTGGATGAGAATGGGGCCAGAGTCTAATTGGATAGCTGCCCCCACAAGCAAAGCCCATGTGTGATGTGATTTTTTCTGGCTAATGAATAGATTGAATTCAGCAAAGAAAGATTGGCACCTGCCAGGCCCTATCACCTGACCACAACTGTGACTAGCTCCCCTGGCTCCAGCATGCCCAGGGGTAGCCCATAGTGGCTGGGGGCGAGCCCCTTGCACACCAGCACCATGATCTCTCCCAGGCTGAAGGAGGCTCAGGAAATGCCCATCTGCCTCCACTGAGAAGTCCTCTGGGCTAACCCCTTTGCATTTCTGCCTTTCTATCCCCAATGCCTGGCACATAGTGGGCACTTATGAAATGCTTACAGAATGTACGAAGGGCAGTGATGGGTGTTCCATGAAAGAACCTGGAA
>CM053593.1:390026763-390066091 GCA_028646575.1 Pseudocheirus occidentalis | reverse complement strand
CCTTCCTCCCTCCTCCCTTCCTTTCCTCTCTCTCTCCTCCCTTCCTTTCCTCTCTCTCTCCTTCCCTCCCTCCCTCTCTCCTTCCTTCGTTCATTCCTTCCTCCCTTCCTTTCTTCCTCCCTTCCTCCCTCCTTCCTTCCTTCCTCCTTTCCTTTCTTCCTCCCTTCCTCCTTCCTCCCTCCTTCTTTCCTTTCCTCTCTCTCCTTCCCTCCCTCCCTCTCTCCTTCCTTCCTTCCCCTCCCCAGCCACCAGAGGAGGACCTGTTTTAGGTCAGTAGACAGGTGTACGCAGAGCTATGAGTAGAGGCAAGGCCAGAGTGAGGCCACTATTAGGATCATAGCTGGGCATCGGGCTTTTTACAGGGTCGGGTCTGGGGGCTTTCAGAGGCGGTGTGTTAGGGTCCAGTTGGAGCCCCAAGGTGTGTCTGGCCAGCGCTGCCAGCCAGACGTGCTTCGATGTGAGCTTCCTGGGGCTGCTGGCTCCATGTGAAGTTTGAGTCGCCTCTACAGCCGGCGGAGAGGCCTCTGCAGAGAGGGGGCAGTGCTGAGAAGGCCAGTGGTCTGGCCCTGGTAAACCGATGACAGGCGGGCCTGGTAGGCAGCTCGGCTGGTGTTGAAGTCATTCCAGGGATGGCCCCCAGACTTGGCTGTTTGGGAACGGAAAGGGGGCAGTCTGGCGAAGGGGCTGGACTCCTTCTGTCCTTGGGGAAGCGCCAGGGGCCGAAGAGATGCCGACCTATTTGGAGTGGAGCCAGTGGAGTTATCTTTACCTATGGCTTATGGCTTCTTCACATTGCAAGGCAACTGAGCCGCCCCTCCCCCACTTTGCCCAAGCTGAAGAGGAAAATAGGGTTCTTTTGCCCAGCGCTTAATTAGCCGGGATCTTAGAAAGTCTTAGATCGCTATCTCTGCTTGTCGTTGTGTGGTTTGGGCTGTTAAAAAGAGAAAGGTCTAGAAGGGTGCTGGCATTTGGCTTGTCGGGGTGAATCTCGGTGCCTGGGGGTGGGGTGGGGAAGGTGGAAAAAGTCAGCTGCTTCCCCTCCCTTCCCACTGCCCTCCACCCTGAGCTGGATTTATTTCAGATGGAAGCTCCTTTTCAATGTTGGGTTCAGCTGTGTTTTTACGATGGGAAAAAGTGTGGTTAGGTTGGCAATGAATGTAAGAAACACATTGGAAAAAAGTATTTTGAGTAAGAGCCTCATCTATGCCAGGGCCCCAGACCTGGAGCTGCCAGGGACCTCCAAGACCACCCAGGCCAAACTCTTCATTTTTCAAAAAGAGAAACTGAGGCCCAGATTGGTGAGGTGCTTGGGGATGGAGGGAGTCTGGAGTCTGCTGGTCAGTGCGCTTGCCCAGGGTCATTCAGGATGGACCAGCAGCAGGCCTGGGTTTGTTGTCAGCCACATCCTCTGCACGCAGAGATCCCTCCAGAGCTACTCTTCCTACAGGATTGTTCCTTGGGCCGGTGTGGTCAGTTTTGGTTACTGTTCAGAGAATGACAAAACTGTTTTAAGAGGAAGAAAGTTATCTGATGTACTCTATGAAATTTACTCTTAACACCAACAATTAAGTTTTTTTTACATTCAATTCCCGGTGCCCCTTTGAATTGTATTTCATCCTGGCCCTGTTCTGCATGAGTAACTGTTAGGTGTTGCACCCTGTGGGCTCTGCCCATGCCCTGTGTGGCTCTTCCTCTTTCAGGAGTCTTAGTGGACTGGGAGGGCACCTTGGGCTGCAGCCACTGCCATGCCCCAGGCCCCTATGCACAGACTTGCTTTATGGCTTGAGCCTCAGCCCAAGGACCAAACTGGCCAGTAGGAGGGGTCTTTTTGGATGGGGCTGCTTCCTTTTCCCTTCTGCTGGGCTGACTATGTTCTCAGGGGGCTGGGAGCAGTGGAAGGAGAGGGGCTAGAATTTTTTTAGGACAGTGACCTACAGTCTTATGTAGGGCCAGGCCCCTTTCCCAGAGGACACCCCCCCCCCCCCCACACCAGTGCTCTCCAAGGCTGCTGCCAAATTCCCCAAGCCCATTGCTCCTGTTTGACTTCTGGCCTCTCTGTGCTCCCAGCCCCTCAGGGTCCCTCCCAAAGGTTAGGGGTCATGCTCAGGAGCTGCCCAGCCCCACCATTCTTTGGCAGTTCTTCTGAATATATGGCACGAAGGCTTTGTGTGGCTTTCTTCCTGAAAAAAGGAATCTTTGGGAATCTTGTTTTTCTGAGACCTAGCTTCCTAACTGGGTTACTGGGAGGAGAGACTCTTTATTCACAGAACTTGGGACAGCCTGGGGAGTGGGCAGAGGACTTGGGTGCAAATTCCACCTTTGCCACTTACTGCAATGTGCGTGATCTTGGGCAGCCTTGGGGCATCCTCTGAAGGTGACCGGAAGACACAGGATGACCTTGGTTTGAGTTACTGAGCAGCTCTTTGATGGAAATTGCTGTTAGCCTATTGACCAGGACAGTGGGTAGTCAGACAAGGACCCCAAATTGAAGCCGTTGGCTTTGGCTCACCTTCCCGAGTGCTCAGAAAGCTGGTTGCTCCAGCTGCTGGCCCCTGATTCTGAGGTCTTAGTGATTTATGACCAAGCTGGTGGGGGGAGCAGAGCTGAGCTTGGGCTTCCTGCTCCTGCCACCAGTGCTGTCCAAGGTGGCCTGGCAGTTCGTCTGAACCCCTCTGATTGGCACAGATGGGCCCCTTTGTTTTACTCTGGCTTAGCTTTGCCATCTGTTCTCTGGCCTCTGTGTTTGGGCCCCATGGTTTCAGGGGTATCAGGCTCTACAAAGCTGCCTCTGAACACTGGGAAAGTAAACCTATCTTGGCGCCTATGGATGGGAATGCTGAGGCCACAATGTCTCAGGGCCAGCGTTTTTTAGTCTTTTCACAGACGTGATGAAGGTGTAGCTGATGTATATAATTGGCTTCCTGGAGTCTTCTGACTGCTTGACAGGAGAATGAACACTTTTACCTTTCTGAAGTAAAAAGTGCTAAAATGTTTTAAAATAAAAGTTGCTACTTCAGAACTTCTGAATCCGGATTTGGAATCTGCCTTGCCCTGAACCGTGTTTCTGCTGCCATCCACCTGACCCAGCACCCCAGGACTCAGGGCTTCTTATTCACACTTTTGCCTCTGTGTTGTCTCAAGATTTCTGCATTTTCCTCTTGTTGAATTGAGGACTTAGGATCTAGGTATGAGAACTTGGGGGGTTCTCCCCCAGAGGTGAGTTCTGGTCTGAGCTCAGAGGTTAAGTAAGCTTTCCAAGGTCACACAGTGAGTAAGTGTAAGAGACCAGACATGAAGGTAGCTGCTGTCTCCATCGCTTGGTCTCATGGCCCATAAAAGGAAGCTTAGGGAGGATTCGGAAAATGGCAGATTTAGGGACCAACGCTTTTTGTTTTACAAGGGTCCAGACAGGTTAAGGGATTTGCCCACAGCAGCTCAGGCACTACCTGGCAAGTCCAATGAACAAGCATTCTTACCCCTTCCTATGGGCCAGGCCCTGGGCTGAGGGGATCAGCAGAGAGGCAGCAATGCGGTCCAGCCGGCCAGGAGCTTGCCCGGGAGCATTGCCTCCCTCAATCCTCACAACAAACCTGTGGGGGGGAGGTAGGGGGCGGTGCTTGTTCTTCCTCCATTTTACAGCTGGGGCATTGTCTGGGGTGGGGATCTGAATTCAACTCTTCCCGGCTGCAGGACCTTTAGCACTGCCCGGCCGCCTCCAGCTGTACAAACAAGGTACAGCCAGTGGCCAGTGGGGATGGGAGGCCAGCTGAGAGGGAAGGCCCTGGGCGACCGGTCTGCTCCTCTGCTTCTCCCCTCAGGCCTTCTGGCACGAGGCAAAGCTGCTTCTCAGGGTTTTCATGTGTTACCGGACAAATTCTGAAGTAGGCTAAACGCTGCCCCAGGAGACACTCTGGAGGCAGGGTCACTGAGCCCTTGGAGCCTCGGGGCCAGGCCTGGGAACGATGCCAGTTGATGGTGTCCAGCAGAAGGCTTTCTTCAAAGTGCAATAAGGCACATGATGGGGGGGGGTCAGTTATTTAATTATATTTTGCTGTGAATGTCTCCTCTTTGAGTATGACTCAACAGTCTGCAGTCCTGTGTGCTTTTTATCAACCCATTCTGCAGATGAAGAAGCTTGAGGCCCGGTAGAGTGAGTGGCAGAACCTGGGTCTAGGAAAAGCTAAGGAAGTTGTGGTCCTTAGGGTAGGTGAATCACCTGGCAAAGCCAGGGTTTCAAGGAAGCTAAAGCAGTGCCAGCTTAGGGGAGAGCCATTCAGTGATATTTCAGCTCACATAAAAAGCGTCAGAGCCAGTGAGGACGTCGGCGTCTCAGCAGCTGTTCCTGGTTTTGCAGACCACAGGGCTTGTATACAGAGGGTGTTTAGTAATTGTTTGCTGGTTGAATTTTGTTGAGAGCTCCTTTACCTAGGTGGAATTGAATGCTCCAGGATGGGCAGAGCCATTGGCTCCTAGCTTCAGCTGTTTAGAATGATCTGGGTCTAGGGTTCTGGGAGAGAGGGGGTTTGCAGCTGGCTTTGTCCAGAGGGGGAGGGCTAGTGCCTGCTAGGACTGACCAGGAGAGAACCAACAGTCATGTTGGGATTCCTTCCTCTGCCTTCTCCTTGCGGCTTCCCATAGTAGAGTGGGTTGTTGGCCAGCCTTCTCTTGGTTAACAGAGCTGGTTGTGTGTCTGAAGAGTGCGGAGTGTATGTGTGTGTGTGGGGTTTATCACGCTTTCTCCTCTCCCTGCATCAGTGTGTGGGGAGTTCTGTGTTCAGTTTTGGTTTCCACTGTGAAGTTTCGGGAGACACTGGAGAGATTTCAGAGAAAAGTCACCCAGAGGTTAGAAGGTTGATACATTTGGAGTTGAGTCTTGAACCAGGGGAGCTGAGGGAGGGAGGACAGAGCCCTGGGCTGGAGGGGGGGGGGGCGGAACCTGAGCTGTGGGACCACAGGCTAGGCCTTTGCTGATAAGATGAGGAAGTTGGAAAGGGTAGATAGTTATGGAGGGCTCCCCATTTACCAGGTGCTCCTATCCCAGGGACTAGGGACCTCCTGGCCTTCCTGGGAGGAGAGAAAATTCACTTCTTTTGCAGCCAGAGATGACTTGGCCAGGGCACAAGCTGTTTCCTGGGCTGATTTGTGGGTGTTCCTTCTGTGGCAGCGGGTGAAAGGAGCCTTCCTTCTTCTGGGAGCTAGGACACCCTGGGAGGCTCACTGGTCCTGCCCCTTTCTCTCCGCTCCCTCCCTCCCTACCATGTGGCTCCCTGGCAGCCTGCTCTGGGGGCCCGGGCCTGGCTCTAGGTGACATGTTGGAGCAATTTTCTTTTTGGTGACAATTTTTTATAATTAGAGGCTTGTAAGATTGCTTACGGACAAATACATTCTGTTAAACATAGTTGAAAGGCCATATAAACCTTGCCTGAGAAATCCCGAGACGGGATGGCTGAATGTCAGAGGGGGAGAATCCTTGGGTAATTTCAGCTAACATTGCTTTAGAGCTTTCAGGGTTGTAACGTGTAGGTGCGGTTATTGTTCCCATCTTATAGATGAGGAGCTGAAGTGAGCCCAGGATCCTGTGGCCAGTAAGTGGTTGAAGGCAGAATTTGAACTCAGGTCTGCCTGACTCCAGACCCTAGCACCCCAGCTGCCTGGAGAGCATCTAGTTCAAATGCCTCTGTTGTTCCAGAGCAGTGGCTTGTCCCCAAATCCTTCAGGGTGGCCCTCTGCCATCAGGCTTCTGTGAGTCAACCTTGAAAACCGTCAAAGAACATTCACAGCTGCCCCTGTGTGCAATGGGGGAAGTCACTCCTGAAGAGTGATTGCTTCTTTTTCCTTGACCTGATCTCAATGGTGAACCAACTTGCTTAAGAAAATGGTTGCAACTGCCACTGGGCAGTAGATTGGACACAACCTCCTCGTCCTTCTTGGTGTTTCCCTGGGACTAACGAGAGACCTGCAGTGTCTGTCCCCAGGTACTGAACGTCTTTAAAATCAATTGGGCCCCTCATGTGTGGAAGGGGAGCTGGAGGAGCAGACCTCAGGGGTTCCTGCCCTTGTGGAGCTTGTGATCCAGGGTCAGAATCTTGGATTGGGGCTTATGGGTTTGGAGGATCTGAGCTCCTGAGCTAGAGGTAGGACCATAGGAGCCCTTAATCTCTGAGTCCCCTCAGATGAGGACACTGAGCTGCTAAGAAGAGTGACTTGCTCAGGGTCACCCAGCCAGGGAGGATCTGAAGCCAGGACTGCTGACCCATTCTACCACACTCTTTCAAAGTAATTCAGTTCACTTTAGCCAATACTTATTAAACACTCCCTCTGCTAGGCGCTGGGGAGAGGAAGGAAGAGGTAAAAAGTGGTCCCCCCACTCTAATCTCCTGGAAGGATAGAATGCCTGCCCAGATCCAAGTCAGTGAGAGCTTATTTGTGGGGGACAGACATAAACACCTTGGGGGCTCAGTGAAGGCTCTTGTGGGGACAGAGCCCAGATCCAGAGTGACCGCTGGTCCAGCCTCATGATCTCAGAGATGGGAATGTGAGGCCTGAGCCTACACAAGTAGCAGGTGACCAAGGCAAGATTCCAAGCCATCCTCCCCAGCTCTCTGGGGCACATTGTGCCCATGAGGCAGTTGGGGACCTGGCTTCAGCTCATTGTTTCTGCTTCTAACTCACCAGTTGGCTCTGGGCTCCTCATCTGTGAGGTGAGAGAGCTGGAGGAGATCAGCCAGCTGTAATGTCAATGGGATATAAGATCTTCTGGCCCATTAATAGGCCTGAGGTGGAGCCTGTCAAGGGAAGCTTGCTTAGGAGAGGCTTTTACACCTTTTGTCACTTTGTAATTAAGCTCTGTTGTGTGTTGTGTTGTGATGCCCTTTGATGCTGAAGAAGGGTACATATACTCTGAGGGAAGCACTTTGCTTTGGGGCTCACTCACTGGAAGAGCTTCCTGTGATTTGGCCAGATAAGACTCTGGGAAGCTGTTAAGGAGCCCCCCAGCTTTGAAAAACCCAGATGTTGGTGCTTCTCTCTCTGGTGACTGTGTATTGCCTTGGTCAGACAGTTGGATCTGTTGATCTGTGCTAATTTCTCAGACAGTTCAAAACCCTGTCTGTTGGTCTTTATTTCTTTGCTTGCATTTTCTCTGTTTTCTTTGTTTGGATTTTCTCTGAAGTTCAGGGTGCTGACTTTTCCCCTGAACTAATGAATATAATTAAACAGATTGTTGACCCCTTGAATAGCAATCTTTACCAGTGAAGCTGATCTAAGAACCTGTGCTAGCAGCCATCCTGGGGATGCCAGTGTGGTTGCCATTATACCAGTGGGGGCCCTTTCATCCTGGGCATGACTCAAAGGTGGTCTGGAAACCAGGCATTCCACAGGATTATTCCTCTTTAATGGATGAGGAGTGTGAGGAACTTGCTAGGATGAATGGGGAAGAAAGGGAATTCAAGCCCAGGTCTCCCAGCCTTCTTTCCTCTGCATCTGCCTCTCTGAGCTTGGACTCATGCCCAATGAAAGTACCACATGACAGTAAAAGAAGATGTGTCCTGGGGGTAATGATGGGCCAGGGTCTGGGTATCCTTGGACAGAGCCTGTATGGGGATGGGCCTGGACTCTGGACTGCTTCCAGTGACCCATGTGGTCCAGCCCCTAGCTGAAGAACGTGTGCAGGTGAGGTTCCTGGGTGGTCCAGACAAGCCCCATCTCTGGGGGCTGTGATGAGATGATGGGGGGCTGAGCAAGAAAAACCTTCCATTCAGAAGGTTTCAGAAGGACAGATAACTTCCATTCACCACCCTCTTCCTTCCCATCTCATGGAGTGTGTCCTGTGGGGTCTCCCAGCTCTCTCTCAGAATCCTTGGAGTGTGTGTGTGTGTGTGTGTGTGTGTGTGTGTGTATGTGTGTGTGTGTATGTGTATGTGTATGAATGTGTGTGCGTAGGTGTGTGCATGTGTTCTCCCCCATGCCCTTCTCAGCAGCCTCTAAGGCAGCCACACACACATGACAATGAGGTTTGCCTAGGGACGGCCCTGGTCTAGCAGTTGGGTGGGGCTCCCCTGATTTCAGAGGGATTCCTCCCCCATTTCAGATGTCACAGACAGTGTGCCATTCGTGGACCAGTGAGTGTTATGAAAGGTCCTGACTTTCAAGGAGGATGTTGTCATAATAGTCAGGGGGGATCCCACCACTTTTACCTCCTCTCATGTTGAGCAGGCAGGCCTTGAGTTGGGCCTTGATGGGCACACAGGGTTTGGAGGTAGATTTAGTCATGAGTAAGGGAACAGTGACAGGGACAGTGGTTTTGAGGTGGGTTGGGTTGGGATAGAAGAACAATTGGAAAGGCAGGTTTAGATCATGTTTTGAGGGGCCCAAGGCTGGTTTGATGCCTTCATTATGACACATTATGTCCAAATGCAAAGCCCCAGGTGACTGATGGCTGGAATACAGCCAGAGGTTCACAACGCCGGCTTTATTTTGTGTCTAAGTGAAACACAACTTTTAAATGCAAGTCAAATCGATTCCACAGAAACCATAAATTCTAAGCTGGTTTCAGTTTGTTTAAAAGGGACAAATTAAGCAAAATCAGCTGGTTCCCCCTCTTGCTTCCTCGTCCTCCTCGTGTTTGTCCCAGGTTCTTCAGACTTGTTGCTGCTGTGAGATTTTAGTCATCACTCTGTGTGTCTCCTCTTTGCTCCTGCATCGCACCGTTTGTCTATCCCATCTCTTTGAATCTGTCACTTCTTGAAAAGTCACCTCCGAGTCAGAGACGGTCCCAGAAAGCAGCTACTGTTTGGGAAGAGGGGTGCTTGAGATAAAGCCCGAGAGAGGATGAGGACCCAGTCACCGCCAGGCCTCCAGTGTCCATTCCCAAGTAAGTACCCCAAGTGTGGTCCCTAAGCAGTAGGAACCTGAGATTCTTGGGCAAGGGGGCAAATTTCACATCAGCTCTATCACCAAGTTGGATGGAGTGAGACTCCTGATTGGAAGATGGCTGTGAGGGAAGTGGCTTAGGAAATGGGGTAGGGGCTGGAGAAGGGTAGCATCGAAGGCTCATGTGAAGAAATCCAGGGACTGGAGGCATGGTATTGTGTGAAGATGCCTTCTGTGGCAGAAAAAGTGATATCGTCATCAGTCTATACTGCAGACCACCTGGACAGAAAGAGGAACTAGATGGCAGACTTTGGAAAGCTCCAAAGCCTGGCCCAGTGACCCGGTGTAGTAATGATGGGGAGGCAGGGAGGGAACTGAATTTGTGGTAACTCTCTCTGCTGGAAGCAAAGCAGCTTAATGACACTCTTCTTGCCTTGGTGGTGATTTCATCCTTCAGTCAATAAGGGGTCGTTGTGTTCTGGAATGGCTTCTTACAAGCTGAAAGGATCCCGTCACTGGGGTGGAAATGATGGGCCACTTTGCCAGAAATGGCCTCTCTATCTCTGAGTGTGTGCTAGAGAGACAGAAGAGAGCCAGGAATAATCTGATGCAGAGAAAAGTGAGGTGGCATCTCATGGCTTAAGGAAGATTCTGTAGGGATGGAATGCTTTCAGATTCTGGAGACCCCGGGAGCAACAGTTGTGATGAAGAGGGAACCATGGGAATTGTCTGAAGAAACCTAGTAGCTTGGATTTTACCAAGAGATGTTCGTACAGTTCGAAGAGTCCTTATGAGGCACCTTCCCACTTGTGTGCCGGGCACCCTGTGATCAGAGTGGATGGAAACAAGGACCAGCACCAGGAGGGAGACAAAGCCAACTCAGAAGCTGCCAAAAGCTCCAGGCAATAGCACCCCAGTGAAGTGCTCCTAGGGAGAAGGTCATTCAGGCTACACTGGGATCATGGTCCAAGGCAGCAGCAGAGAAGGCAGAGCTGCCCAGCACTTCACTGGTCTCTACTTGATGGAGGAAAAAAACGAGGAAAAGAAACAGAGCAAGTAGTTTGCTTCAGTCTGTGCTCAGACTCCACGTCTCCTTCTCTGGATGTGGAGATCTCCTTCAATCATGAGTCTTTGGGAGTTGTCCTAACTTGTATTGCTGAGAGGAGCCCAGTCTAGTGAGGTTAGTCCTCACACATACATCGTGTCTGTGACTGTGTACAGATTTCTCCTGGTTCTGCTCTTGCTCAGCATATGGCTCAACTTTTAAAAGAAGTACATGGGAGTGGCTAGAACACCAGCCCTGGAGTCATAAGGACCTGAGTTCAAATTCGGCCTCAGACATTTAACACTTACTAGCCGTGTGACCTTGGGCAAGTCATTTAATCCCAATTGCCTTGCCTTCCCCCTTCCAAAAAGAAGAAAAGAAAAGCAAATAATAAATAAAAGAAGTACATGTCATGGAGTCCAAGTTATAGGCCAAGTTCACCTTGGATTCCTGGCAGAGTCCTGGGATGCATTATTAAAGAGCTGGTTAAACAGACACTTGGAAAAGGAGACTGTGGTCCCAGAGGGTCATTGTGGCTTCTCAAAGAACAGGTCATGCTAGCCTCAGTGCACTTCCTTGTGTCATGGATCCCTGGACTCTAGACCTGGGGTCAGGAAGGCCCAGCTTCCCATTGTGCTTCTCCTTCTCCCTGGTTCTGTGACCTTGGGGCATCCACTTGGCTAGAAGAGATCATCTGGGTAAAGGGCTTCACAGATCTTTGAGCCCCAGGTGAATGACTGGATTTTAAATGGTCATTACTGTTGTCTTGTCTCTGATGTGTTTTTGAGAAGGATTTGTACACTTATCAAGAGTAGGCTTGAAAGAAAATATGAGGCGGTAAAGAGGTTTTTCTAATGCATTTCTGCAGCAGGCTACATTTTGCCACCACACAATTTGCTGAAAGATGTAGAGAACATAAGCTCTGACCATAGTTATTTGGATTAGGGAAAAAAACCACCACTTGATGCTGGAGCCATCCAGACTGTAGTCTAACCAGGGGTCTGTTTTGCGTGTATTAAGATCATAAAAGAAATAACTTGGTCTGACAGGCCTCTGACACAGGATGAGGGCTGCATGTAGAGGGGGGTCCTGCTGTCCTGGATGGTATCTTGTGTGGAATTCAGATGCCAAAGGGATGCTCACTCTATGGTGAGGTCCTTCCCAAGTCCCGTGGCCTGGATAGTGATGCTGTGCTGATGACCATGTCCCAAAGTGTGTCAGGGCTTCCTCCATGAGAGTCCACATGGGAAAAACCAACTGCACTGCATTCTTTCTGTCTTGGCTCATAGAACTGTGTGGTCAATATGCTGGATAAGCATTGTAGATGGATGGCAAACCTGGCCCAGAATGTAATAGGAAGAGAAGGGACTGCAGTCATCTCTGCTAGCAGTGGCATGGGGACAGATGCCATCCAGGGAATGGAAGGCCTGGGAACACTGTTGGGCTGACTGGGCATGTCTTGAGAGGGGGAAGAGACAGTGTGAGTACCTATTTGGTCCCTATATGGCATCAAAAGCCCTAGAGGAGGCTCTGACACTATGGGTAGACCCTTGCTGGAGAATTCCTGGTAAGGCGTGAGCACCAACGAGTGAATTGTGGTCTGGACCATGTTGATGGGTTCATAGAATCATGGAAGGATTGAAGGGGGAGCCCAGAGAGCCATATTTCTAATCATGTTCTTTTGGGAATTTCCTGCTTAGATCTGTTGGACAGCTGTCCACCTGGAGATGGCTTTTTATCTTAACCAATTGGTGCTGATTCGTTTTGATGCCCCACCGATTGTCAGAAATAGGCTGTTGTTGATGGGTGTGGTTCCCCTTTCTGTTTTCTTCTGCCTCTTTCTGGGAGAGTCCTTTCTGTCAAGAACTAAAAGTGCATGTGTCCCTGTATCAAAAATCTCACCCACACTGTAGATTCCAATGCCAATTTCTTGTCAGTTCTGAAGCCTATATTGGCAGAATTGAGTATTTGCATTTTGGCAAGGTGAGAAATAGCTTGTGAGCAGAGGAGTCTCCAGCACATTATCTTGTTGTGGCTGGTTTCTGATGTAAGGCAGTCAACAGTCTTTATTGAGGACCTACAGGTGATGTGTCCACCAGTGTGCTAAGCACAGAATTGCTGAAGGGGACCTGGGGTAAGTATAGGAGGAGACAAATGACCAGTAAAGGAGATCTAGTCCAGTATTGATTACAGGCTTCTTGTGTGTGCAGCATTCGGGGAGGCACTCTGGGGGAAACAGAATGAGAAGACAGGCTCTTTCTCTTTGGGAGGGCATAATTTACTCAAGATCCTCCCCAAATGAAATAGCCAGTTGGATTTCTAGATCACACGACCCTTACCACAAGAGGCATTGTCAGGGTCAGGGTCATGACTTTCAGGTTTCTTCCTGGCTTTATAAGGGTGACTTGCATATCCCAAAGTGATTTGGTGGATAAGGGCACCAGTGCTGGAGTCAGGAAGACTTGAGTTCAAATCTGGCTTCAGACACTGGCTAACTGAGTGACCTTGAGAAAGCCACTTGGCCTCTGTTTGCCTCAGTCTCCTCACTTTTAAAATGGGGTTAATACTAGCACCTACCTCACAGGGTTGCTGTGAGGATCAGATGAACCAAGAACTGTAAAGTGCTTAGCACGGCATAAGCACATAGCACAGAGTCAGTGTTAACTTAATGTTGGTTGTTATTATTAGCATCTGTTGTGATGTGGGGATCTGCTCCTGGGGATCTGAGTACTCATTATGGGTGTATGAAGAAATTCTGCACCAGGCATTGGTCCTCCAAACCTGCTTGTTTTTGCTGGTTGCAGCATCATGGGCTTTTAATTTAGCATTGAGTGATTCACTTTGAGAAGTAGCACTGCTTTTCTTTTCATAGATTCACAGTTTCCAGCTCTAGAAGCATGATTAAGGTACAGAGGGCGCCCAGGAATGAGGCCCCTGCCCTCTTCTCTTCACCCGAGTCTTCCCTTCCTCCCCAACATACACACAGACACATCTGCTTCCTGGACTCCGGTCAGGCCAGCAGATGTGGTTCTCCTTTGCTAGGCTCATGGGAGGTGGGTGGTGGGTGGTACAGCAAGGGATTGGGAACCAACCATTCTAGAGAGCAGCTAAAGAAAGCTGAAAGCTGACTGTCTCCTTGTGGAGGCCCTTGGCTTTCCTAGAGCTGTCCAGGGTTCTGAACTGCCTCAGCCTGAAATTCTTTCTGGCCCAGTGGACCCAAGCCCTCTCTCTGGCTCAGCATTTGCCTACCTGGACTGGAATCCTCCCCTCTGTGCATAAGCACTGCCTGACTGGCTTGTGCTCTGTCTGACTCCAGCTCCTTCGAAGCTCCCTGCCCATCTGCCCCAGCTTGCGTACACGTCTGCTCCTGACTCCTGAGGCGATTCCGTGGCACGAGCATGTCTCCCTTTCATTTTATAACATCTTTGCTGGCCTCCTTTATGTGACTTCGCCCACATTCCACACCTGCCTCAGCAGTGCCCAGACTGGCTGCTTGCCTTCCGTGGTAGATGATGTCTAAGGTGCATTCCAGCAAATCTCAGATCCTTACTAGAGGTCAGAGGGCTATTTAGTGGTGGTCCCCACCATTCATTTCCTTGTGTCACTTCCCCTCCTTCCCCCCCCCCCCCGCCCCGATGGCCTTTAAAATGCTCAAACAAGAGTGCTTGCCCTCAAAACTAAAACAATTGTCAGTAAAGATTTTTAGAAACTGAAAAGTTTATTATTAAAAAGACCCTAAGAGTGAAGGCCTCTGAAGTTAGACTTGGGAAGGACTTTGGCTCAATTTCTTCATCTTACAGATGAGTGAACTATGGAGAAGACAGATAACATAACTGCCTGGGGTCCCTGGAAGGTTCTCATTCTGTTGGATTGTCCTTGGGCTGGATCTGTTGGCAAAGACAGGCTGTTCTGGCTCTTGGGGGTCTCTTTAGTGTTGTTATTATTAACCATCATCTTTATTCAGTTTTCTGTGGCTTAGATGGCTCACTTGCATTTTTCAGTGCTTAGAGAGGTAAAGAAAACCATGGATCAGATTATGTACATAAACATCGAAAAGCATTCTTCCTACTTCATGAGCAGTTGTGTTTGAAATACAGTGTTTATTGCTGCATTTGGAGCCTGTTAGCTTAGCACACTGACTTAGCAGAGTGGGCAGCGGATGAGCATTTGTGGGGGAGCACTGGTGATACCTGAGGCATCATCAGTCCCCTGGAGAACTTTTCTTGGCCACAGTTTTCTGTGCTTATTGTTTAATGATACTCAAAGGAGAATTTGGGGGGTGGTTTCAGGTACACTAGGTGACCACTCATGCTGACCCTGCTTATCAGTCTTTGCTTCTGAAATTGGGAAACTAATGAGATATCAGTGAACCTCAAAGAGGTGTGGAGCATGGTAGAGCGATGCACTGAAAATCCACATGTCTGTGCTTTTGGTGGATGGTGTTGGTAGCCCTCTCTGTTCTGCCAACAAGGGGATGATCAGACCTTCCCTGGGAGGCTAAGAATAGCAGCAAAAACAGGGGAGTTAAAGGCAAGATGGCCTTTTTGTGTGTGTGGGGGGGCTTGGCATCATCATTTGGGGGATCAGGAAAAGCAACTTCATGCAGAACTTGGTGCCTGAGTGGTCCCATGGCCCAGTGTCTGGCAACCAGCAGGTACTTAAATACTTGGTCACCTCCATTTTACATGGTGAGGAAACCCAGGCCCAGAGAGGCTAGGTGGCTTCCTGGGGTCACTTAGCTGTTGAGTGTCTGAGGCTAGATTTGATCTCAATTCTTCCTGACTCTCCTGCACTGTAGCACCCTGGTGACTTGCAGTTTCTGAGCATTTGCTAGTCTGTCTGAGTATAGATGTGTTCGTATTGGGAGTTCCCCACACATCTGGCCCAAGAAGGAGAGGAGGCGGCAGCTCAGCCTTTTCTCTATCCCTAGTGGCGTCCTTCTGTCTGCTTCTAGCAGGGGCTGTTTCCATCACACCACCTCCTTTTGGTGTCTTTTCTGTAGGCTTCCTCATTAGCCTCCATCAGCGTCAGTGCTCCTTAGGAGCACTGGTCACTGGCTTTAGGAGCCCAGGCCATGACTTTGCTTCTGCTCTCTGGCATCTGCTACAGATGCAAGGGCTTGTGAGAATCTTCTTGCTGTGATGCCTGCTGTTCTTACAGACACTGGAGACATTGAAAATGTGCTCCAAGAGTGTCATCATGCTGTCCTTTCCCTTCACCTCCAGCTGTGGCCTGCCCTAAATCTCCAACCTTAGGCTATTGTCCTTCCTCTCAGTGCTCGTCAGCAGGGATGGGTTATTCACCCTATGCTTGCTGTGAGATGGGGACTAGGGACCTCGCTCCCTTCCACTAACCTCTGGCTGCTCATCTTTTCCCTGTCTGTCCTCATCCCTTTGTCTTGAGTTTGGGTTGTGCCTGGGGGTGGTGGGGTCCTGGGGGGGGCTTAGAATTTCAGACTTCTCCATAGCTGGCCCAACATGGAAAAATGACCTTTGGCCAATATGGCAGTTGCTAGAAATCTAGTTGGTTAAATTAAAGTCTATAGGCAGCTGGGGGCACCACAGTTCTTAGTGCCGGGTGTGGAATAAGGAAGACCTGAGTTCAAGTGTCACCTCATCTTCCTGAGTTAAAATCTGACTGTAGACGCTTGCTAGCTGTGTGACCCTGGGCAAGTCAATGAACCCTGTTTGCCTCAGTTTCCTCATCTGTAAAATGAGCCAGAGAAGGAAATGGAAAACCATGCCAGGATCTTGACCAACAAAATCCCAAATGGGGTCGCAGAGAGTCCGTCATGATGCTCCACCACCAAGTCAGATAATTTGGGTATTGTTTTTAATTGTGATCTGGGCTCATAAAAATCTGACTTTGGGTGGATGATTTTTTTGTTAAGTGAATCCTTTTTCTAAGAAGTGGTTTTTCCACTGTTTCATTCCCAGTTGAATTGCTTTAATCTGTCACTGCCAGGGTTTGGGGGGAGGATTCCTTTGGTCAGGGGATTGGTAAAAAGATAAGTCTTTGTTTCCATTTGCCTTAATTAAGTCAATGGATGATTTCTGGTTTGGGTGAAGTGTCACATTTGTCCAGGGCCTGGCTCTCAGGGGTTCTTAGCCTATCTGGCATCCTCAGAAGTCCATGGATCCATTCTCATGATTGAAACATCCATAACTGAAGGAAATGCTGACTTTCCACTAGAGGTTACTGAAAGTAAAGCTGTCTTTTTATTCTCATACAAGTTCATGGAGCCCCTGGGCATCTCCTCATGGCCTTCCCTTGGGAGGCTGGGGATCCCAGGTTAAGAACCCCTGACCCAGAGTTGTAATAAGGGTTGGGGCAGCCTGACGGTGCCAGGGTGCCATACAATCAGATATTGTTTCTTCTGTGTCTAACCCTCATACCAACCTGGTGTGTGTGTTATAGTAGAGATATTTTTAGTTTTAGAGCCCAGGAAATCCCCTGCTGGTATGTGGCATCCCCAGGAAAGGCCCGGGCTAGTTGATTAGGGTATTGGGCAGCAGGGAGGGCCATGAAGCTCTTCAGAGAGGGGGCAGAGTATGGCAGGAAGGGATACTTTGGGGGATCTCTGAAAGGAAGTGGGTTTTTTGAATCCCCTCCCTGTCCATCTCTTGGCCCTGGGGAGGGGCTGGCACCATATTTAGAGCATTAGGCAGACCCACTCCTGCAGGAGGAGGAGTAGTGGTTGGCTGGAAATGATCACCAAGGGGTTGGAAAGTGCTGGGAAGGAGAGGACCAGGGCCTGGCTAGGCCTTCCTGGCTGACAAAGAAGGGCCTCCCTCCCTACCCCCATCCCCTCCTCCTGGAGGCTGCTGCTGCCCTTGTGGCCCCCCTCCCCCCTCCAGGAGATCCATGGAATGATAGGAGGCAATATTTAATTTAGGAAATCTGCCACCAGCCACCCTTCCCAGAAAGCATCTGTTGAATCTGTTCTTCCTGGGGGAGGAGCCCCCCAGCTCATGGGCCACCATCCTGGGCGCAGAGTGCACCCCAGACTGTTCTTTCCACACCAGCTCCTTTTCAGTCAGCTAGCTTCATTTCTCTCCCTTTTCTGGGCAAGCCATTGGCTGTGCATCTCCTCTGCCCTTCTCTCTGTTGAAGGCCATATGTTCTGTGGCTGTCACTGTGGCCTTCCCACCCCTTCCCCCTTTCTGGAAGAGACCCCAGGAAGGCCCACCCGCCTGTACACGTAAGGAGCCTCAGCCTGCTGGGAATCTGTACTTTTACACTGCGTAAAGATGGAAAGAGACCCTTTTACTCTGAGAGTTCGGGTTACGTGAGAGGCCCTGTTTCCAGTCCTGCCAAAGGGGGCAAGGTGGATGAGCGCCACACAGCCAGTGCCCTTCCTGCCGGCCCAGCCTCTTGCAGGACCGCCTTCACCTCCCAAAGAGAATGGGGGTGGGGAGGTTCTGTGGAGCTGCCACCTGTCCATCTGTGTTCATTGTGTGGGCCCCGAAGTTTTCTCAGGGGGTCTGAGCTGGGACAACAGCTGTTCCTCCTTCCTTTTTATCCATATCACCACTGTGTCCTGGACCAAACATCTGCATTCCAAGGCCATCTCCTGGGAGCTAATCTCCACTCTCTTCTGGACTCTGAAGCCTTTTGGTTAGGGGGCCTCTCTGCTTTTCATCCCAGCTATGGGGTATCACTGACAGGGTGCAGGATCACATGACATGCCACAAAGCCTGGCTGGCAGACCATCCTCTGAGGCCTCTGTTCTCATGAGGAGACAGAGAATTCCAAGTTAGAGGCGATCTTGATTTCTTCAATGATTCTTAAATGAAAGATTTCCCATGTGTAGGGCACCCTCGGGGGCCAGATGGCAGGAGACTGGGAGCAGGGGAACCAGCCTCCAGCAACAGGCCTGCTCCTCTCTCTCTTCCCCCCAAGACAGAATGGGGGGGGGACGAGGACTACTTCAGAGTAGCCTTTGGAAGTCATTTGGGCCACTCCCATTCAACCTTAGAATGCAGATCCGCTGCGCTGATCCCTCCAGAAGAGGCTGTGTGCAAGGCGTGTGTGCCCAGACGTGGGGCATCTGGGGGGCCTTCACCACCACTTGGTCTCTGACTTTTGTTTTGAATTAGTCTTTCTTGGGGAATGATATTTTTTATGTAAAACAATCTTCCCCACTTTTTTTTTTAAATTTTGAGTGCCAAATTCTCTTCCTCTCTTGCCTCTCCCTGATAAAGGCTATGCATGTGCAGTCGTGCAAACCACACCTCCACACTAGTCATGTTGTGAAAGAAAACACAGACCCCCCAATAAAGACCGTTAGCACTGGTCTGCTTCGGCCCGCGCTTGCCCGCCCCCTTGAAGAATGTTTTTTTCAGTCATGTTAGTTGTCAGTCTTCATCATTCCTTTGCCCTCCCTGGGCATGGGTCTGTGTGGGAGGGTTTTCCTTGGGCCTTGGATGATGTTCCCCCTTGACATGGTCAGAAGGTCCCGGTCCTGTCTCAGGGACCAGATAAGCACTGAAATCACCACGTCCCTCTGTGACCTCAGCTCCTTCTTAAGACACTTCATAAATATTACCATGGCAGGTAGATGCCTTGTTCAGGAAACTGAGGCAAATAAAGGTGAAGTGACTTGTCCAGGGTCACACAGCCAGTGTCTGAGGCAGGATTTGAACCCAGGTCTTCCTGATTCCACCTACAGCTCTCTATCCACTAGGCCACCTTGATGCCAGTGATGAAGCATCAGATGTCAGAGGACAGCCTGGCTGAGACTCCTGGCGCCTGAGCCCTGGCCAATACTTGGGGGATTTTCAACTGAAGAGATTGTCCCACATTAAGTAAACCACAGCCAGATTTATGTTCTTCTTAAGTTGGACTTTCTCCCAGCCTGGCTCTTTGTGAAGTGGGGCTCCCCTCAGGAGAAGGAAGGAGAAGCAAGTTTCTGCTAAGTGACCCGTCCTCCACATAGAAGCCTCCAAGGCCACGTGCATCTCATGAGGCCAGTGCTGGAGTGGGAAGGGCACTCGCAAGGTCCTGGGCTGGAGGCCCACCTCCCCCATCTGCCCTCACCTGCCCCTACCTGCCCCCACCTGCCCCCACCTGCCAACCGGCCGGGCAAATTGTTTAACTTCTGCTGTCTTCATTTTGCTCAACTCTAAAATCGAGAGGGTGGAGAAAGATGGTCATGGAGGTTCCTTCAGAACCAGAGGTCCATGGTCCTGCCTCATTTTCCTGTGGTTCCATTCAGTGATGTGAGATTGACCCCTTTGTACCTGTTTTGTCCTTTAGGCCTGAGGAGCAAGAGCTGGATCTGTGCTGGGTCCAAGGAACTCCAGGGAAAGGTCATTCCCTCCCCCAGTGCAGGTCAGTGGCCCCTCTGAGAACCCCGAGGAGTGGAAGCATCCAGCCATGTTGTGGTGCTCTCCAGCCTCCAAGACCAGTGCTCTGTCCTGCACCCTGCTTCTCCAATACAAAACGCACACTTTGGTCTTTCTGGTTATTTGAGGGCAGGGTGTGGGTCTCATTTAATCTCTGCCTTTTCTCCAAGTCCGGGCCAGGGCTCAGCTCAGAGCAGACACATGAGACGGGTGTTTGTCCAGGTGGGAAGGTTTGTCCTAGAGTGATAGGTAAGGGAGATGAAGTTTGACCAGGACTCATTTCCACTCCTGCCCATGGCTTGACATCATATACAGCATGAAAAAGTGCCCCATGTTTTCAAAAAATGAGAATGTGACATCTGAGCCACAGAATCAGCCCGTCCACCTCTCTGTGCTGAATTAGCTTCCAGGCCCCACCCGCTGTGCTGGGACACAGGATAGCCCCAGATATCCGAGACGGCAGGGACCTTGAAGGCATTAGCCATGCAATGCGGTCTTCTCGCCTTACAGATGTGAGACTGAGGCTTGTAGGTAATGAGGAGGGGGCTCTCCAGTCCTGGGACATCAGTGTGACTGACTTAAAAGCCCCCCAACATAGTTAGACTTTGTTTTACTGGGTACTTGAAGGCAGAACCAGGAACAATGAGAGAAGATGGTTTGTAGTCAATGTAGGGGATGCTGCCTAATGCTTAGAGTTCTCCCCAAGGAGAATAGGTTGCCTGGGGAGGCAATAGCTTCTCTCTGTCAGTCAATCAACAAGCATTTTTTCAGGATCTGCTTCATGCTGGATACTGGCTGACCTAATGAGAGATTCAGGCAGGACATCTCTGTGTATGGACGTGTTCATAAATACATGTGCATATACATATTGTATGTATACTCACATGCATACACTTCGACACCTAGCAGCAGTGTTACTAGTACGTACCCGAAGGAATAGTGGCAGTATGTCTTGGGGGGCAGGGTTAGGGCACTGGCAATTGGGGGGGGATTGAGACCAAAGTCTTGGTGCCAAGGTGTGGTCACATTTTGGGGATAGACCCTGGCTCAGCCTCTGACTGTGCTGGACAGCACCTCATCCCCTTTCCATCCTGGTGGTGTGATTCCTCATTTCCCCCCTTGCAGGGGTCGCTTACTCAGCTCAGCTTCATGTGAAGAATGAGGGCAGCGACTGTCCTTTCTCCCTTTAGTCTTTCAGCCTGCATCTGTGGCACATCTGTGGGGTGCCAGCCCTTGTGCCAGGTGCTGGGGCACAGAGACAAAAATACAGCAGTGCTGCTCTCAAGGTACTTCTGTGGTATGGGAAGAGAACAATGTGTTGGTGTCTGTAGATATGACGGCTTCCTGGGGTGAGGGTGGAGGCAATCAGGGCAGGCGCCTTGGTGGAGGTGGTGAGGCTTCCTTCGTAGTCCCTCCCATTCTTCTTTCTTCACTGTCTTCTCACCTGTTACCCTATGAACATGCACAGGTCTCTTCAGGCTTGTGAGTGTTCCACAGACCCCGTCATCCCTCACTATCTCCCCCTCTAACTGCTCCTTCGCAGTCGCACTCTCAGAGAAAGCCCCCGGTGCTTGCCGGCTCCATCTCTTACACAACATCTCTTCTCGATGGGCTCTTTGAAGGAACAAAGGACTAGGTGCAGCTCCCTTTTCTGAGTCCTGTCTCCTCTGGCAGATGCCTCCTCCATCATTCCTCTCACTCACGGTACATCTCCTCTGTCCAGTGGCTCGTTCCCCACTGCCCACAAGGACGCCCGAATCTCCCCGTCCTCAGAACCCCATCACTGGATCCATCTGCCCCCAAATGTCCCATATCTCGCCTCCTTTGGGCGACTGAGCACCTTGTGGAGGCCGTCTACACTGTCTGACCCCATCATGCAGCTAAGTGACTGGAGCTGCTCCCTCCACAGTGACCCATGACCCCTTAAAGGTTTTCCCCCTCATTCTTCATCCTCTTGACCTCTTTGACACAGCTGATCACTCTGTCCTTCTGATACTCTCTTCTCTCTAGGTTTTCTGGACACTTCCTTCCTGATTCTCCTCTTCTGTCTCTGACCATGCCTCCTGTTTCCTTTTCTGAATCCTCCTCCAGATCCTGCCCTGTAACCAGGGGAAGCTCCTCAGGGCTCTGTCCTGGCTTCTCTTCCACTCATCCTCTACACTTCTGATAACCCTCAGCTTCCCAGGGTTCAGTTACTGTCTCTCATTCCTGACTCGACCAGCTCCAGTGACTCTTGTTACCTCAGTGATAGCAGATGAACTTTTGGAGCCTCCCCCCGCCCCCGCCACAATTGATTGTTCCAGCCTCATCGGATTGTCCCCTGCTCCTGCCAGACTGGCCTTGTCTGCTCCTCACTCAGGACCCTCATCTCCCATCTCTGTGCCTTTGTGCCGGCCATCTCCTCGCCTGGAATACCCTCCTTCCTTTGTGTCTTGTGACTTTACATTTGTGGTGTGTGTGTTTCTGTCCATCTCTTGTCAACTCTCCCTTTAGAACGTCAGCTGCTTGTGAGCAGGGCCTGCTTTATGTTGTGCAATATCTGGCACATACTAAGTGTTTGAAAAATACTACATGTGACTTCACTCTCTTTGTGTCTGACTTGCATAATTTTCCCTAATTCCGGTCTCCCAGATTTGTGACCCCTGAGCCATCCTCCATCCTCCCCCACATCTAGTCTGTTGCCTAATCCAGCTTCCTCGCAGCTGCCAAAATCATCTTCCTTCACACAGAAGTCAGACCACTTCACTCCTCTCCAGAAGAAGTGCCCATACCTCTCATTTGTCTCTAGGATAAAATGTGACCTCCTCACATTGACGTTTAAGCCCCCTCACCAGTGGGACATGAATTCATGACGGATGTTAAATTTTGAGAGCTTGGAATGAGAAATAGAATTCTCAAAAGCATATAATTCTGTGTTTTTCATAACATTTTATTTACATGCTTAAAATAATAATGAGTGACCATAATAATAAGCCGTGAATATTTTTCTATGACAGGGTTATAGTAAACATTTCAGAGGGTTCTCCATAAAATAAATGCATGATGTATTATTACTCTGAACCAATATATTGTGATAGTGATTTGCAACATATCTGCTAACAACAAGTCATCTGATTCCTTTAATTTTTCTCAAAATACTTTCAACATCCTTCATAGTCTTTGTTCAGTATTATGCATATCTAAAAATTTTGTTTAATAAATAAGAAGTACTTAGTAATATTTACAAAGCATTGTAGCCTATAGTGACTACTCAAATACTGGAAAATGTCAGCAAACGTCATTGGGTAGCACTCAAATAACAGCATTCAGATTTCTTAGCGAGATTAACGCCACTACATAGAATCACCTGTCAAAATTGTCAATTTAAAGACTTACTCTGCTTCCAAAACTTGTTATTTCCCAGAACACCACTCATAGAACTAGTATAAATATACTATGTGTGTAAGCTTATTAAGACTTACTATATTTGCAAAAATGACTGTTACTGGCGTATGATGAGCACAAGAACATGTTAACACTTAGCAGCCAGACTGACTCACTGGCTCATGCCTGCTTCTCTCTCCCATGTTCCCTTTCTGGATTCCAGAAATGTTGAAATTAACTGTTCACTCTGTGTATTCATCAGCTTTTTCTGCTTTTGCTTTTGGCTTGACATTACTGGATTTCTTCAGACCAGTAATATCTATGTAGTGATTGTTAACCTTTAAATCTGGCCAAATTATAGTAGGTTTTTTTTTCTGATTTCTTGACTAATTTTTCTCATGATTTGTGGTCTGGAAAGACACAAATATTTCCCAAGAAATGTCAGGAAAGAATTCCCACATGAAAATACTAGTTCCTGTATTTGAGTTTCGACCAGGAAACCCTCTTATGCTTCAGATAAACATTATTGGGTAGCAATTATGATTGTAAACAAAATAGATAAGCAAGAAAGCTATAGTAGGTTTAAAGTACAATAGATAGTGAACCAATATTAATACTTTTTATATATACACCTAATACGTACATGCATACATATGTAATAGGTAGACACACATACACACACGTACCTGATGACATAACATCTAAATATTTGAGTTAATCAAAATATAAAAAGAAATAGTAGTGAGGGACTTCAATGTATCCCTTTCAGATATAGACCAATCAAAGGAAAATATGTACAAGAAAGAAATAAGGACCTGAACAGAACTTTAGTAAAGCTAGATATGACAGGCCTCTAGCAGTTATTTAGTGGGGATATAAAGGAGTTTACATATTTCTTAGCTGTCATATCACTTTTATACATATTGGCTATTCATTAGGGCATAAAATCCTCACAAAGATATGCAGAAAAGCAGAAATAGTTTTTAAAAAAATCCTTATTGAGTACAATGTAATAAAAATTCTACTAAATAAAGGGCTTATAAAGAAAGAATTAAAAATTAATTGGAGTCTAAACTTAATCCTATAGAACTGGTGAGTCAAAGAAACATTCACAAAAAATTAGAAAATTTCATCAAAGAAAATGACAACAGCAAAACTTACTAAAACTTTTGGGATGCAGCTGAAGCAGTCCTTAGGGGGAAAATATCTCTAAATGCACTCATGAATAAGAGAGAAAGAACAGATCAGTGAGCTGGTGATATGACAACAACAACAACAACATAAGTAGAGAAGCAACAAATGGAAAACCCAACCCAACCAAACACCAACGTAGAAATCCTGAACATCTAAGAAGAGATGAACAAAAGGGAAAGAAAAACAGAACAAACCCCAAAACCCAAGACCCTATTGACTTGATAAATAAAATTTGGGGCTGTTTAAAAACAAATGGATAAAATAGATAATCAGTTAGCTGGCCTGACTAAAAAAAGAAAACCAATGTGTTTGTAATAAAAAAGAAAAAGAATTCATGATAATTTAAGATGAAATAAAGGAAATTGTTAGACTCATTTTGTCTAATTATATGACAATAAAGCTGAAAACTTAGATGAAATGAATATTTACAAAACTATAAAATGCCTAAATTAACAGAGCAAGAATTTAGTTATTTAAGTAATCCAATCCTAGATAAAAAATTAAACAAGCTATAAATGAACTCCCAAATTAAAAAAAAACCCTACAACAAATCAGTACCAGATGGATTTACCAGTGAATTCTATCAAACATTCACAGAACAATTCCAATAAAACATAGCCTGCAAAAAGAGAAAAAGAAGGGATCCTTCCAAACTCTACCACATAAATATGGTCAACCCAAACTAAGAAGAGGCCAAAGAAAGGAACTGTAGACTAATGTTGCTAATGAACAGCGATGCAGAAATATTAAATACGGCACTACCTAAGGGGCTCCTGACAACGCAGTAAAAGTTTAGACATTACGGCCAGGTTTTTACACCGTGAATGTAGGTGTGACTCAACATGAGGACAATTATACTATAAAGGGCCATATTAGTGACAAAGAAGAGTGAAAGCCGTATGATTGTATCAGTAGATGCTGGCAAAGCGTGGGCCAAAACCCAACACATTTTAAAATCAATTTTTAAAGGAAAATATAAGGATAGATACACTTTTTCTTAATTAGGATAAGTAATATCTTTCTAAAACTAAGAATCAACATTATATATAATTGGCAAAGTTAGAGGCTTTTCCATGAAGGTCAGAGGTAAAGCAAGAATATCTTATCACCACTATTACTTGGCGTACTTTTGGAGTTGCTAGCTATGGTAACAAGATAAGAAAAAGATATTGAGAATAAGCACAAGTGAAGAGAAAACAGGAAATAATGTTAATATATATTTTTGCAGATGATATAATTTAGTGAACTATAAAGAATCAACAAAAAAATCTGTTGAAACAATATTTTCAGAAAAGTTGTGAGATGACAAAGTAATTCACATACACTATCAGCATTTTTACTTCTGGCCAACAAAACTCTGTGGGAAGAGATAGTAAGAAAAGTTACATTCAAAATTACTATAGAATATATAAGATACCCAGAATCCTATCTACCGAGACTCATAGGAACAATAGGAATGTACCACAAAAATACAGAAATACAGAATGGGAGAAATATTAATTGCTCATGGGTAGGCTGTGCTAATACACACACACACATACACATATAAATTTATTCATTTATTTTCAATTCCAAATTCTCTTCCTCCTATTCTTCCCCCACCCACTGAAAAGGCAAACAATACCATGTCAAATATTCATGTTAAATCATGAAAACATTTCTATATGTGTAAATATTTTAACAATAACAGTACTGTCTGTATTACTTATTCGGTACCATACCAAACTATTGAGTTTATTTTACAGAGCTAGAAAAAATAATAATGAAACTCATCTGGAGGAACAAAAGATCAAGAAATCAGGAGAAAAATTATGAAAAAAAAAAGAATGAAAAGGGTACCTAGTGGTCCCAGATCTCCAGCTTTTCTAAAAATTTGTCATCAACAAAGTCATTTGGTGCTAGTTAGGAGATAAAGAGGTCTACCAGTGGAAGAAATTAGACATGTAACCCATAGAAAGAAATGATCATAGCAGCACAGTGTTTAATAAATCCAAAGACCACCCACCACTGGGGGCGGTGTTGTTCAATTATGTCTGACTCTTTGTGACCTCAGGAACCATACCATGCCAAGCCCTTCTGTCCTCCACTATCTCCTGAGGTCCCTACTGGTGTAAAAATTCATTATTTGACAAAACAAGTTCTAGGAAAGCAGTCTGGCAGGATTTAGGTTTCAATCAACGTCTCATATTATAAGTTCCAAGTAGATATATGACCTAGTTATGAAAATGTAACATCATAAATAAAGTAATAAAAAAGAAAATCCTTTTCATATCTATAGATAGAAGAAGAGTTCATGACCAAACAAGGGTTAGAGAGCATCACAGACGATAAAATGGACAATTTTGATTATATAAATAAAAAAAAACCAATTTTTGAAGAAACGAAACCAAAGCAGTTAAAATGAGAAGGAAAACAGTTACCAAGGAGGGGAAAATCTTACCAGAAAATTGCTAAAGTTTTCATTCCCAAGATATATAAGGAATTCAGACCTAGAAGACTTAAGAACCATTCCCACAATAAATAAATGGTCAAAGGATGCACACAAGTTCATTTCAAATAAAGACATCTATACTAGCAACAACCATTTGACAAAATCCTCTTAATCTCTACTCTGTGGTTCCATATCACATGAGGTTGGCAAAGTTAAAAAAAAAGGAAAATGATAAATATTGGAGAAGCTGTGGAAAAATAGGCACACTTTAATACAACGTTAGAATTTTGAAGTGACCTGACTATTCTGGAAAGCAGTCTTGAAGTGGGCTCCCAGCATCAGTAAAGTCGAACATACTCCTGACCTAACTGAACTGTTACTAGGACATTTTACTTGAAGATACAAAAAAGGAGGAAGGGACCAGTTGGTACAGAAATATTAAAGGCAGTTTTAGAATCAGAGACTCTAGGGGTGTGCATCGATTGTTAATAACTCATTAAAGCAGGGTTCTTGGATGTCTTGGAATCACACATCTCGCCATGGGGAGTTCTGGAAGGGAGAGTTTCAGAAAAGCCTTGCAAGACTTGCATGAACTGATGCAGAATGAAAGGGGGAGAATTGAGAACAGTTTATATAACAACAGCGTTGCAAAAGCTTGAGAACTCTGATCCTGCGATGACTGGTCACGGTTTGAGAGGACCTTGCCCACCTTCTGAGGGGGATGAAGCTGTAGAATAAGACCTTTCAGACATGGAGGAAGCAGGCAGGAAGCTGTTTGGCTTGACGGTGCATATTCATTACAAGGGCTCTTTCTCTTTGGTTAGGGAGAGGGATCCAATGGAAAGAGCTGCAGAAGAAAAAAAAGAAAGAAAAAAAGAAAAACACATCTTAGAAATGTCCAGAAAGAGTCAGTCAATAAGCCCCCTCTCCTCCCCCCCCCCCAGCTCAAGGAGTTCAGAATCTAAGGAGGGGAGGGCATATTTACCAATGAGCTCTACACAGGATAACTTAGGAAATAATGAATAGAGGGGAGGTGCTGGAATAAGGAGGGGTTGGAGAAGGCTTCCTGTGGGAGGGGGGGATGTGATTTGGGACTTAAAGGAGGCCAGAGAGGTCAGTAGTCAGAGCAGAAGAGGGAGAGGGCTCCAGGCCTGAGGGATGGCCTGAGAGAATGCCCAGAGCTGAGAGATGGAAGGTTGTGTTTGTTGAAATAGCCAGGAGGCTGGGGTCACTGGATTGGAGTCGTGCCAGGAAATAAGGCTGAGAAGGGAAGGAGGGGACAGGTGATGGATGCCTCTGGATGACAAACAGAAGGCTTTTTATTTGATCCTGGAGGCCACAGGGAGCCTGCAGTTTACTGAGTAGGGGGTGACATGTCCAGGGCTGTGCTTTTGGTGTCACTCTGGACAGAAGGGAGGCTGGAAGGAATCACAGACAAGCAGGGTGGTCCCTAAAGTGGCTATGGTTCTGTTTAGATTTAACTTGCCCAATAGAGATGGACCATTTCACAGACAGTCTTTTTCTTTTCTGCTATGATTATAGGCATAATAGATTTAGCTGGTGTTTATTAAGCTCAGAATTTAAAAAAATACCAGGAAAAAATCTTGCTTTGGACCTGGGCCATCGCATGTTAAGCTTCCTCCAACACTGTCTTCAAGTCTGAACTCAGCAGCCTCTACTCTGAGAACTATGGAGACCCTGACTCCCCAGCCTCTTGGCTTAGGACATACCCCACTGCCTTGTCTTCCCTGGGAGAACACGTCCATACTGCGCCCCTCTCAGCTGTCAGAGCCATCTTCCTGAAGCACACAGGTGACCGTGTCACCATCCCATCTTTCACTGCCCACCTGGTGGCTGCAGCTACATGCACTTATGTCACCCTGTCCTGGTCTGCTCCCTGCCCCTCACCTGTGACATTCTGTCCTCCTGACCACTAAGATTCCTAGCTTCCTCAGAGGTCAGACCAAGGACTGAACCTGTGGGACATGATGTCACCAAGAGGAAGAAGGTGAAGAGAGAAGAGGGCTCAGAGTCTTGCCTGGAGTGGGGGCACCCCACCCCTGTTAGTGGCTGTGTTGTGGGTGATGATGCAGCAAAGGAGGCAGAGGAGGAGCAGTTCCACACAGCCCTAGGAGCTTGGGATGGATTTGGGGGATGGTGGCCTGAAAAGGGGGTTATGAATGAGTGGAAGGTGAGGAAGTGGTGGCAGACAGATTTCTCTAGAAGTTTGACTGAGAAAGAGGAGAAACGTAGTGGGGTCACTTGAGAGGTTGGCAGGGTCAGTGGAAAGGCTTGGGGAGCATTGGGAGAGCCAGTGCGGACAGAGCTTGAAGACTGGAGGGCTGGGGTGAAGGATGGGGCAGCCGCTGGAGAGGGGAGGTTTGAGTGAGCTTTTTTTTTTTTTTTGCTTTTTGGAGGGCAGTTAGGGTTAAGTGACTTGCCCAAGGTCACACGGCTAGTTTTTTGTATTAAGTGTCTGAGGCCGGACTTGAATTCAGGTACTCCTGACTCCAGGGCTGGTGCTCTATTCACTGCACTACCTAGCCGCCCCTGAGTGAGCTTTTAATAGGACAGATTAATAAATGTCAAAATGCACATGCTAGTCATGTTTATACCTCCCTTCCCTAGCCCTTTAACAAACAAAACTGGCCTTTAAGAGTTGTCAACGGACATTGTAAAGATGTGTTCCTGTTCATTTATTAGGAGGAGACATTGGGGACATCAGGAAGGCATCCTGTATGCTGTGGGCAGCTCCCCACAGCCAGGGGGGACTCAGCAGGGTGTGGCTGGCCCTTTCTGGCACACGCAGAGAGTTGGAGAGCCCATCCCAACGCTGACTTTACTAAAGCTTTCTTAGACCTTCCTCCGTGGGGACCTTGTCCAGCTCAGCCTCCTTCACCTGCTGCTGAGATGCATTTAACCCAGATACTCAAATTCATTGGCCATCTCATCAATCTGAACGGTGCTCCCTCCGTGGATGCAATTAATCAGTCAAGAGGCCTTTCGGGGCCTACCCTGCCCCACTGGGGATACAACCAGTGAGAAAGGCAGCCTTTCCCTTTGAGGAGTCCCCTGTCTCCTAGTTCAGGGATTCTCAGAGAAGAGCCTGAGTACACCCAGGGGGCCTCGAGGTCACAGCTGCTTTCATAATAGTACTGGGCCTTATTTGTCTGTCACCTCTCCCTTGTCAGAGTACATGACTGTATGAGGCCTGATTTCCTTCATGTACTTTTCCAAAAACAATACATCACAATAGGTTGAATTCAGAAGCAGATCCATTCCAGCTGTTTACTATTAAATGAAACATTAAAAAGATTGCAAAAATATGTTAAAATGCTACTCTTTTCATTAATTTCTTGGGAAAATGATTTCCATAAAGTGTTATGTATGTTAACATGTAATAGATTATTAGTCTAAGATGAATGTTTTGAAATTAAATGATTAGTTTTAATTTCTAATATGAAAACTATCAGCAGCCATAACCAACATGAATAAAAGCTCTTGGGAGTCCTCAGTAATTTTTATGAGTGTAAACGGGTCCTGAGATAGAAAAGTTTGAGGTCTGCTGTTCTAGAGGGACGTGAGAGGTGGGCAGGGATGGGATGTGAGGGTCGGCTGGTCCCAGGGGATTGGGAGCAGAGCCTTGGGCCTTTGCAGGGCAGGACCAGTATCGGTCAGAGTGAGAGGTGGAAAGCGGTTGGGGACCAGAGGGTGAAATGCAGATTATGACCCACACACATCTGCTTATCATGGGTGACTTGTCTGGTCTAATTGATTCCCTCCCCGCTTGGCCTCTTGTCCCTGTGCTCCATGCCTCTGATGCCCTCGGTGCTGGCGGCACACTTGGTCAGCACAGCTTTTTTCTTTCACCCCTTCCAACCCATTACCAGTTTCCTGCCATAGAACCAAGGCTCTTTCTTACCCCTTCTGTTGCCATGGGGATGACTGGCAGCTCAGTGCCCCTGGTCCCAGGTTCAGAGGAGGGTCATTTTTGGTCTCTGACCACAGTTCCCATCTGATCCTCTGGCCTGGGTTGAGTCCGGACAGTCATTTGAATGGCTTCATTTGACACTTCTCCACCTCCAAACCACCCCCGCCCATCCTCTAAACTGCAGGCCAGATGTCTGGGTGCCTGTATTCAAAAAGAAGGGAAAACCCCTGGACTTGCGTGGAGGCCAGAGACTCTCCTGCCCGGGAGCCCAGCATCTCCTCCTTCCCATTCTCTGGTTCCTCCTCTAGTCAGAAAGAAACAGTGAAGGGAGAACTGTCTGCTTACTTGGGCCTCATTCGTCTTGTTGATTTGTTGTTTCAAAGCCTTTACGCTGATTCTCTGCTAAAAGGAAGGGGCAAGAAAGTGAAATCACCCTGGTCAGTTGTCTTGCTTGGTTTTCTTTGCTTGAATTCTTTCTTCTCTTGTTTACTGCCATCCCAGTTTGGAAGAAGAAACACAGACACAGACACACATACACATACACAGACAGACATACAGACAGACACACGGACACACACAGAGATACAGACACACACAGACAGACATACAGACAGACACACGGACACACACAGAGATACAGACACACACAGACACACACATGGATACAGACACACACACAGGCACACAGATGCAGACAGACACACACACAGACGCAGACAGACAGACACACACACAGATGCAGACAGACAGACACACACACACATACTTTTCCCTCACCCTTATTCCTTCTTCCCATCTCTATAAAGCTAGAGTGGTTTGTCTCCACAGCAATGGTATCCATGAAGAAAATAGAAGGGAACAGGTACTGAAAGGTGTGAGGAATAGAAGCTAGTGTGATGGGTATCTCTCGGTTACCAAAACAAACAAATGAGAAAAGGAACCATTGCTCAGCAGAGTACAATTCTGTGTAAAGGCTTGCTGCCAGCCAGGTGTTTTCCAGGCGTCTGTAAAGATCAGATCCGATTCCTTGATAGACACACCCTTAGAGCTAATGGTGGCTGATGTTCCTTTGGTTACCAGTATCAAGGGGCGCTGGGAGACACACTCACTGTCATGTGGGCTGCTCTGCCTAGGGCCTTTGGGATACATAGGTTTTCCAGATGCCCTTGTTTGCATATGATACGTTGGTTTCAATGAGCCCCTAAATTATAAAGGACTCCTAGTAATACCTATGTCTACTTGAGATCATCCTAGCAATCCACATTGGAAAAATCAAGTGGATGAAGAGCACGTATTGCCCAGACCAGAAAGTGCATTTGGATGGATAGCAGCTAGTAGGCACCGTGGACAGGTTATGAGTTCAAATCTGACCTCAGACACTTACAAGCTGCGTGACCCTGGGAAAGTCACTTAACTAACTCTATGCTTAGTTTCCTCATCTGTAAAATGGGGATCATAAGAGCACCTCCCTTCCAGAGTTGTTGTGAGGCCCTAATGAGATCATATTTGTGAAGTGCTCAGGACAGCATCCAGCCCATGGCAAACTCAATGGAAATGCTCGTTGTTATTCCTGTTAGCCATGAGTGAGTCATCAGTATACAGATCCTGGGCAAGTTCTCCAGATAGATAGTCGAGCCTCAGTTCTTTTCATGACTCTGGCCTCTGATCCCCATTCTAAAATACCCTTTCCTTCCTCTACACCAATATTCTGAGTGTTCCGGAAGACCATAGTCTCAGAAGAATCAGGATTCCAGGGGACCCAATGGAGGCTGCATGGAGGGCAGAAGAGGCATAAGACATCAGGGATCCTCCTGAGTGGCCGAGGGTGGCACTCGCTGGATTCTGCAGTGGTATCTGAAAACCGTATGAAACAAAGGAAGGCCCCTCATGGAGCAGCAAGTTACCCCCTGCCCCTTGCCAGAGGATTTGTGGAAGGGAGTGGATGAGTGAGGTGTGAGCTGGGCTGGAGGGCTGGGCAGCGAGCTGGTGCACCCTCTGAGTGCTGCTTCACCTCAGGGCTGCGATGTTGGCATTTAATAAAAGAAATGTTTGGATTGCTGTTATTTCCATATAGCTGGTGTCCTTAGCAATCCATGTGTTTTATTTTATGCATTTAAAACTATGATCCTGAGAAGAAAAGTTCTTGGGTTTGACCAGACTGCCTACCAAGAGATGCAGGACACACACACACACACACACACACACGCATATGCACACGCACATACACACAAGACAAAGCAACTCTGTTTTAGGCTATGGTGTCTTCACTGGCAAAGGTGAGGAAAATCAGGGTGTTGTGAAGGAAGTGCTTTTCAAAATGTAAAGAGCTGGAAACGCAGTCACTCCCTGCTTTGGGAATGGCATTTTCTGTGGATGGTCCAAGCTGAATCAATTGCCAAAGAGGCACCACAGAACAATGACCCCAGGCTTAGAAGTGAAAGGGACCTCAGGCTCAGCTCATCCAAACTGGTGCCAGAGAGGCTAAGGGATGGGGTGAGAGGAGAAGAGTTTTGATGTTCCAGTCTTCTGCTGGAGTCTTCTAAGCCTGCCAAAGCAGAGCCACCAATTGTTTCCTGCCTTTCCCAAAGGATAGTTGTGTCTTTCAAAGGGCAGAGGACCCTAGATGAGGGAGCTTTGAGTCCAGGTTTGGTTCTTACTAACTAGCAGGAATTTCTTGCTCAGGTGGGGATGATTGGCTCCATCTGTGATAGAGAATTTCAGAGAGAAGGAGAGGAAAGTCAGCCAGAGGCTGGTGGGCCCCCAAAGTTTGAGGAGAGCAGATTTCTGGGGAGCTCAGAGATTGTTAAGATTCTGGGGACTAAAATTCTGCGAAGTCAGCCCAGGAGAGAAATCATGGCATTCAGGAACAAAATTCTGAAGACAAAGGGAAGAAATGGATGGTTGTCTCGACATCCAGTGTGAATCTAGAAGGAACTTTCCTATCAGCTTAGATTGGAAAAAACCCCCAAAACTGAAGCAAAACATGGAACCAAAGAGTGGAGACAAAGTGGGGAGGGTGGTAGCAGGAGTAATGTTGGGAGAACCAAAGCTTGGAACAGGCAGACACCGGCAAGGAAGTTTCAGGTCAACAAAAAACTGGGTTAAAAAAACCCCAAAACCTAGATTGGTAAATGAGGAAAATGATAAATGTTGGTGGGGCTGTGGGAAAAAGGCACATAGATGCACTGTTGGTGGAGCATGAATGTATATAAGCATTTGGTCAAAGAAACAGAGAAAAGATCCTTTATACACAAACATTTTTATGGTGGTGCAAGAAAAAAGACAACAGTCAGAAATGGAAGGGATGCCCATCCATTAAAGAGAGGCTGAGAAGGTGGTGCTACATGAAGGTGATGGGTAGACAGATAATTTCAAAAAGACGTGGAAAGACTTGTGTGAACTGGTTTGGAGCGGAGGAAGTAGAACCAGAATAAGTTGCACTATGATATCAATATTGTGAAATGAATAATTTCAAAGACTTGAACAAACTGATGAATGGAATGAGCAGAAGAGCCAGGAGAACCATTTATACGGTAACAACAACATTGTGAAGGTGAGCAACTTTAACTCTGATCAACACAATGACCGTTCATGGTTCTAGAGGACCAATGATGACACGTTGCCCATGACAGAAACACAGATCTAGAGGGCAGAATGAAACATGCATTTTTGTGGACAACCATGGAGGGAATTAATTTTGTTTGATTATGAATAGTTACTATGGCAAAAAAACCTAGTGGAGAAAAAAGAGGGTCTGAGCAGGGTGGGGACTGCCCCTGGGGCCAGTTGGGACTAGGGGAGCCAGCAGCAAACCCGTAAATGGACGACGAATCCTTTTCCTTCTCCTTTTGGCTAATAGGGAGCTAACACCCAGCTGGGGGTGGGAGAGAGATGGTCAGAGGTCCCTGTGTGCTTGTGGTGAGTTCCAGTCTCTAGGTTCAGAGGGAATGTATTCTCAGGTGCTAAACCATTTTGTTGGATGTGACTGCTGAGCTTCTGCCAGGGACAAAGGGGACATGTGGGAATCTCTGAGGAAGGGAGGACAATTAAGGGAATCCTGGAGGATGGAGCCACGAGTCTCATTTTGATTCATGGTGAAATTCTCAAATGCACGTAGATTAAAGGGACAAAGAGTGGATGTCCAGAACAGGAAGCAGCAACCGCAGAGACATCCAGCCTCAGGGAGAACTGGTCACACACAGCATCTCCCTTGTTCTCATTCTTTCTGAGGTTAGTGTCGTGAGAGGTAAGAGGTAGGGAGGCAGATGTATTTACCTAGATTTTAACAGTTGTTGACTGTCTCTCCTGTGACGGGAGCTGAGAGAGACAACTATGTGACGAGGGACTCTGGGCCTGGCTGAATGGCCAGCCAATTGTGGAAGGAAGTCACAATGTTTCAGGGTTCTATGACAGTTCTCATTTTTGTAAATGAGGTATGCTTTTACAAAAACTTACCCAACTTGAGGTTGGGGTGGGGGAGAAGCTAATACCCTGGGATGACCAAAGCAAGACCCAGAAAGATCTTGCCAGGTCAGAATATTGTGTTGAATATAATAAAATGAAGTTGAATGGACATAAATTTTAAGGCTTAAACTTGAGTTTCAAAGTCCATTTTATCTTCTCATCTGAGGAAGATTTGGGGGTCTCAGTGGACTGCAGGCTTGGTGCAGGCCAAGGATTATGACACAAAGCCAACAAAATAAATGCAGAGTTAGCAGAGGTCATAGAGGACAGGCTATGGTCCAGCCACACTTGGACCTGGAGGACCATGTTTGGTTCTGGATGCCACAGTGCAGGAAGGAAGCCGTGGTGGTGGAGAGTCCCCAGGTTGGGCCAAAGGAGGATTGGCTGATGGACCAGGGCATCTTTAGCTCATCAGTCATGAAGGTTTTATTGACTATTTGCTATGGCCAGTCTCTGTGCTAAACCCTGGGGACACAACAGAAAGGGAAGGACACATCACCAGCCTTGGGGAACTCATGGTCCAATGGTGGAGACAATTTGCGTGTTACTGTGTATGGACAAACTGGTCTAAGTGTGAGGGAGTCTCAGAGCTAAGACACTGGTGGTGGGTTTGCTGAGAAAGGCCTTGTGTAGAAGGTGGGATCTGAGCTTGTGGTGGGTGAAAGATGAAATGAATGACAGAGGAAACAGAAGGTCCACCTAAGCACGTCTGTGTATTAAGCAATGACGGCCAATTGCCCAACAAACTGGGACCAGACCCCTTCCTCAGCTCAGACCTGGACCTCGAATATAGGTAGAGTCAATCAAAGACCCATTAATGGAAAGGAAGCAGCACCATGTCATGCCATGCCATGTTAGGCAGTCCGGTTTCTAATCAGAGGAAAGATTAGGGACTTTCCATGTTGGGAGGGGGAGAGTGAACAGGTGCAGATACCTGAAATCAGAAGAAAAGGTACCCTCCCCCCTTCCCCCAGGTGTGTGGGAACAGTGGCAGGAAGATGGAAGCAATAAGTGATTGACCAGAAGGGGCTGGTTTTCAGATAAGACATGTGAGTTGCTTGAGATGCAGAATTGTGACGAAACTCCTAGGATCAATCTTTGGGTCTGACTGGACTTCTGGTGAGCATGACCCAGGCCTTTGGTAGGGTCTCTGAGCAGCAGGGGGAGGGGTCCAGCTTCCCAGCCAGCCAGGGCCAGGTTCAAACAGTACAATAAGGTTTTCTCCCAATGCCCACAGTTGAATGAAGTTTTCTCACAAGGCAAGATTTGGACTAGAAACATAATTAAATAGAAAGGGACTGGGCCAGCTCCAGGATCGAGTCATAAGATGAAATCAGTGGGGTTCACTCAGTTCCCCCAATTAACCTCTTGCTGTCCTAGTCCCCTCAGTTCCCTCAAACTAAGTCTTGAAGCAAGTGGGGAATCCAGGGGGTGGCTGTGCAAAGGCCCAGGACGGGGAGATGGAACATTGTGTTCTAGAACTAGAACAATTCCATAGAATTCTATATTCTATAGAAATAAAATAGCCAGGACAGTGTTGCTGAGTCTCAGTGACTGGGGGGCAGGGGAGGAAGGGCAGGGCAAGGTGTTGGAAGCTTGGGAAGGGAGGAAGGAACCAGGTGCGAAGGCTTTGCACATCAAAGGGAGGACTTTGTGTTTGAGCTTGGAGTTGAGAGAGAGCCCCTGGAATTTGCTGAGTGAGGTGTTCAGGCGTGTGCGGCAGGATGGGTCTAGGGATGGGCTGGGCCAGAGCCTGCAGGCCTTCAGGAGCCGATCAAAACATTTTTAGTGTGAGCACTTACACTTTAAAAACCAGCAAATGCCCCAAATCAGGGCTCATTTCACGGACTGTCTGGAGTCATGAAAATGGTAGAGAAAATGTGTAATGCAGATAAACTGAAAAGCACATTTCTGTGTGCATTTTTTCGCTAGAGATACAGTTGTTAAACGTTTATTAGCACACCCCTGAGACAAACGGAAGGCAAGAACCCAGGATGAGGTGGTGAGGGCCTAGGCCAGGGTGCTGGCGGTGGACCTGACCAGGTGGGATAGATGAGGTCAGTGCCAGTGGAGAACTGAAGGACATGCCGGCTGGCCGGGAGGACGGTGACTCCTTCCACCACCATTTGAGAGGGCAGGCTTGGGGGGGTGAGGGTGGGAGTGGGGCAAAGACAATGAGCTCAGTTTGGATGCATTGAGTGTGTGATGCCTGGGGAGCATCTCACTGGAGATGCAGTGGTGACGACACAGGCCAGGAATCACCTGCAGAGAGAGCATCTCTGAGGCCCTAGAGGTGGGGCCGGTGGCTGAATGAGAGAGAGTGGGCCTGGGCCAACGCTGCCCTTGGGGTGTTCCAGCAGAGTGAGGATGGCCTCTGCTGACTTGGACCGAGACAGGAAGCCTCATGGAGGTGCCTTCCACCAAAGCTTGGTAGGGGTCGTGGTGTGAGCTTTTTTTTTTTGGAGGGGGGAAGGCAAGGCAATTGGGGTTAAGTGACTCGCTCAAGGTCACACAGCTAGTAAGTATGTCAAGTGTCTGAGGTCGCATTTGAATTCAGATCCTCCTGACTCCAAGGCGGGTGCTGTATTCTCTGTGCCACCTAGCTGTCCATTGGCATGAATTTTAAGGCAAAGTTAACTACAGACACCACTTATGTAATGTTTCCAGGTCATGGTTTGCTGCTCCTGGAGATTTCAGAAATAGCATTTGATCTCTTGAGCATGCAGGAAGTGGTCACAGATTCCTCCCAGGACTCTGAGGTAGAGAGGTGGCTGTGGTGTACTGGTACAAACTCCTGGTTCTGTGCCTAGCTCACAGCTCGGTCACTTCCTCCCTTTGTGACCACTGGCCATGTGGAAATCATTGGCCTCTCTTAGGCTTTAGGTTCTTTTTTTAAAAATTAGACTATTTTTTTTTCAATGAGGAAATTTTTTTTTCTCCTTCCCACCCCTACCTCCATTGGGGGGAAAAAGGAAAAAAACCCACCTTCCCAGTTTTCTCTGAAACTACCCCTTCATCATTCCTCATGGCACAAGAGCATGTCATTCTGTCGCTATGTCATAGTTTGCTCAGAATCTCCCCAGTAGAAGGAACCCCCTTCATTGCCTCTTCATTACCGTTACAAAAGAGCTTCTGTAAATATTATTGGAGCCTTTCCCTTGTGCTTGGATCTCTTTGGGGATATAAGCCTGGTGCTTTTTGGCTAAAATTCCAAATTGTCTTCCAGAATGGCTGCCGCAATTCACAGCTCCCCCAATGGGGTAAAGCCAGGTTGAGTGTTGGCAGCCTGCTTGATGTCCGGCTCTAAGCATGACCGGAGATGTGAATAAATGAAGCGAACAGGCCATGTGGGTCATTCAAGGAAAAACCATGAACTCCCTTTATTGATGCTTAGAACAAAGTTTTTAAAGATCCAGATGACAGATTCAAGTATCCTTATCTCCATCATATCCTGGAATATTATTACCAATAGAATAGTCTGTCATACCTGGGAAGTAGCTGGGATAAGATGAGGCTTGTTATCAAGGACCCAGGAAGTCATAGGGAAGGTCAGTTGTCTCTTATCAAAAAGTATCTCCTGGACAAAGATGCTCCCTGAGAGCAGCCACAGTCTCAGAGACATCTGCGTAGAAACTGCATTTTGACTTACAGTAGTTTTTTAGCATAATATGATAAGGAACATGTCCTTTTTGGTGCCTGAAGTTTGGGGGTAAAGGTTTTGATGTCAGGATATCAGACAGAAGTCCTTTCAAGTGCACCCCGCCGAGGTTTCTTCTGGGGAACCAGCCTTTGCAAACCACATCACCTTGAGAGGAATTAAGGTACATAATTAAGGTCTCTTATCTGAGTCCTGGATCAGGCCTGTTTGGCTCCCCACAGTTGAGGGTCCCTGGGGGGCCTCAAACCCATTAGTGAGTTACACCCCCCAAGCATATGAAGCCTTTTATCAGTGGGATGGGGAACAGTGGCCATGACGGTGGTCGAAGCAGATGTGGCGTGCTGGGAGCTTGGTCAGACTCGGAAGATGCCAAAGTCACCCATTGTGCCCTGGGCCACCTCTGGTCATCCTGACTCTGGTCTTCTTACTGGACTTCAGTGACTTTAGAAGAGAGAAAAAGGCTGATGACTTTGTACAACTCTGCCTCCCTTAGATCCAAGATGTCACCCGTGATGTTGTCACCCATGAAGTCATCTGTCCTCTCTGAAAAGGAAAAGCACCAACACCAGAATGGAGGAAACTGAGGTAGAGGGAAGATCACTCACCCAGCATCACACAACTCTCCAGCCCAGCTCTCTGCGCCCCCTACCGCCAGTGCTCTCAGCCTCAGCTTCCCTATCTGTAAAATCAATATAGTAGCACCTACCTCCCAGGGTTGCTGTAGGGTCAAAGGAGGTGCCATCTGCAAGCACTTTGCAAGTCTTCAAGAGATGTGTGCATGTGAACCATAGCTGTTGCTGGTCTTCTCCCTCTCCTCCTCCTCCTCCTCCTCCTCCTCTTCTTCTCCTCTCCCTCTTCCTCCTCCTCCTTCTCCTTCCCTTCCTCCTTCTTCCCTTCTCCCCATCCTCTTACTCCTCCTCCTCTTCTCCCCTTCTCCCCTCCTTCTTCCCTCCTCCATTCCTCTTCTTCCTCATCCCCTCCTCCTCCTCTTCCTCCTCCTCTCCCCTTCCTCTTCCTCCTCCCC
>CM053593.1:389999537-390026263 GCA_028646575.1 Pseudocheirus occidentalis | reverse complement strand
CTCCCTTCCCCCTCTTCCTCCCCTCCTCCTCCTCCTCCTCCTCCCCCTCCCTTTCTCCTCCTCCTCCTCCTCCTCCTCCTTCTTTTGTGTCTTCTGGGCGCCTCCATAGGACCTTCCTCGCGAGTGGGCAGATCTGGGCACTTTGTGGAGCTGGTTTTCCCTCTCTGGTCCTTCTGTTTCTTGTCCTTGTTCTGAAGAGAAGCTGCTGCCCTTTCCCTTAAGAGCTTGATGACGAGCGTCTGGCTGAGTTGGGATTCTCTCCTTTTGTGATGGATTCTTTGGAGTTTCAGCTGCTGGGACTGGAAGAAGGACCTGGGGCTTTGCTGTGGTTTCTTCCTTTCATGCGTCCTGTTTGTTGCTACACATGTCTCTGGAGAGATGTCTGGTCACAGCGATGAGAGTCACCTTAGCTTTATCCTTCTTCAAGATAAACCTTCTGTTCTCCCTTGTGTAGAGCAGTAGCTTTCGGTGTTCAGAGAAGCATTTTCATCCTATCAGAGCTTCTCCTCATCTAACTCCTCGGGGCGGTTTTTCACAAGCATTCAGGAGACTTGAGCCAGGTGAGAAGCTTCCATGATGCCTGCCGATGCGCTGGGGGCTTGCCTGGCCCTTCTCCCTTTCCTCCCCAGCCCCAGCTCCCCCTCACGTCTCTGCGCTCTGCCCCGGGTCTGCAGCTGTGATGGCAGGACGGAAGAACTAACTGGTCTGGCTGTGACTGTATTTAATGGTTTGTTCTCTGTAGTCATTGGTGATAGAGCTACATGGTTATAGCTTTGCTTTGTCCATACTAAGCCCATATTTTCCTCATAAAGCTTAGTGAATTATTTTTTCCAAAGTCATTAAGAATAAAACACAGTGAATCTGTAGCAATATATTTGTGTGTGTTTCTTTATGATCATTTAATTTTGGGGGGGGGAAGGCAAGGCAATTGTGGTTCAGTGACTTGTCCAAGGTCAGACAGGTAGTGTGTCAAGTATCTGAGGCCGGATTTGAACTCGGGTCCTCCTGACTCCAGGGCCAGTGCTCTATTCGCTGCACCTCCTAGCTGCCCCGATCATTTAATTTTTTAAAAACAGGCTTGAAATAAGGGCACAGGAGCCAGGAGGTTGGACATTGGCCTCCTTGAGTTGGTTCCTGAGGCCAGGCCCCTCCTAACTTCGGCAGCCAGAAGAGCTGAGTTTGAATTTCACTTCTGCTGCTTAGGACTTGGGTGACCTTGGGTGACTCTTCTCCAGGCCTAGTTTTTCTTCTCCGTAACAGGAGGGGTGGGCCAGATGGCTTCGAAGGTCCGTTCATGTTGGGGTGTTCAAAGCTCAGAAGCAGGCGGGGCTGGAGTCGGCTTTGCTCAGGGTGGGTGTAGTAGGGAAAGCGCTCTGGGAGGTTATTACTTACAACTACCTCTGGGAGTGTTTGTCAGCGAGTGGGATACTCTTCCCTTCTAGCAACTGCTCCTGGCAGTCGGGCTTTTTAAGCTTTATTTTTAGCACGTTCTTCTAAGTATGGCAACATTTAGGACAGCTGTAATTTATGCTTAAGTGTGAATCAGAAATAAGACAGCGGGCCCTGTGGCGCCCAAAATAGGCCCGAGCCAGGCCTCCCCGCCTCCAGCGGCTGCACCACTGCCACAAGGCGTGTTCAGAACCGTCCCTTTGGATGCCTGGAGGCCTTTCCTGTCAGGGCAGTTCATTTTACGTGGAAGGCTTGATGGCGCCTGTGGGGACGGCGGCTCCTGCTGCCCATTTTTGGATTTGACCCTTTCCCTTGTAGGGTGGCAGGGGAAGGGGGGCAGAGGAGGGGAGGGCACTGGGCACTGGAGTTCTCCATTGGTGCTTCCTTTGCCAGTTTTCTGTATCCCTGTCACTGCCAAGGGAAGGCACACCCAGCACCTGGGGCCCCATCATGGTTCACTCCTGCTGGTAGGCTGAGCCTCAGGATGTACTGAGATGCCCATCCCCCATGGTGGTGGCTTGCTCCAGCAGCTCAGGCTGTATAAGCACACGCATGCACACGCACACACACATATGCACACACATGCATATACAAGCCGTATACCTATATAGAGGCACACACATGCATGCACATGCTGCACACCTACATGGAGGCACACACATGCACACACATGCACATACATGCACACACATGCTGTATACCTACATAGAGGCACACATATGCATGCACGCACACGCATGCACATGCTGCACACCTGCATGGAGGCACATGCACACATCCACAGATTTCAGTAGCTGATCCAGACTCCTGATTAAGTGAGAAGGCATGAGTAATTTATGGATGGTTCCAGCCCATTGTTTTCTTTATTCCCTGTTTCATGTAGCTAGGAGCTGGTGGCTTTCCAAGGATCATCCTCAGACTTGAATTGTACACACACACACACACACACACACACACACACACACACACATACGGCAGAATCAAGGCTCTCCTAGAGAGCCCACCTCTAGTAGGAGTGGCTTTGGGGAAATAGTTGGCAGCCCCTCTGGTTCTCATTGGCATCGGCCTTTTCACTGCTCTTGAAGTGGGTTTAAAATGTGGAAATATCCCTCGTAGCTTCTGAGCCCCTTCTCCCCGTGTGCCGGCATAACCGTGCGTTCCCATTACCATGACACCGTGGAAAGTTTTGCTAACAAATGTTGCTGAGCTTGTGGTTTGTACTGATGTGGCTTTTACTGTCTGAACCTGGCAGAGGAAGCTTTAACGTTTGGGCATCGTCACTGAGGAGAGGAGTGTACCCCCACTCGTTCTGGGGCTGGGGTGATGCCAGGAGCATGAGAAGCCAGAAGGAGTATGAGAGGAGGAGATGAGGGACTGAGGAGGGTTCTGGTCAGTGCTTATTGGGAGCCTGCTTACTGTCCAGCATTAAGCATGACTGGAGATGTGAATAAAATGAAGAGACCAGGTCATGTGGGCAGTCCAGGGAAGAACCATGAACTCCGTTGAATGATTTTTTTGAGTCAGGATGGTAAAAGTTTATTGTTACACCTCACAGTGGGCAGGGGGGGTCTTAGGAAGCCTGCCTTAGATGCATCACCAAAAAGTCCTAATTAAAGTGCAATGTCTAAGCCCTGACTTCAGCTGCATCAAGTGCTGGTGCGGGGTCTTGAGCAAGAGCAAATTCAGGGGCATTTCTCGAGTACCCAAAGATCTGCAAACAGCTTTACGAATAGGACCTCATTTGGTCCTCACAATAACCCAGGCAGACCTACTCTGCCTGAGATGGGTGGGGAAGAAGGAGTGGGGAGGGGGACCAGGGGAAGAGTATTTGTCTAGGCAGCCTGGTGCTGAGTCACTGGGCTTGGGAAAGAAGAGAGGTGAGTGTTCTCAGGTACCTGGTGAGCAGCCAGCCCCAGCTCAGGCCCTGGTCCGAGGCCTGAGGGCTCAGGACCTTTCTGACTCTTCCCCATCCCTCAGTGGACCTGGGGACTTTCTCACCCTGCCTGGCATTTCTTTCCCTGGACTTTTTGGAGCAGAGACTCAGTGTCCACTTGCTGAAGATATTGGGGGTTTCTGACCCTAGCAGTGACTTCAGACATCAGGTAGGGTCCTGCATAGCTGTCTTTCTGATGATAGCAGGCCTGAGTTGGGCATTACCTCGATTCTTGCCTCCCCCCAGCTTCAGTATTCATGGCTCAGTCCTAATTTTAGGATTGTTGGGGTCTCTGCTTTAGGCTGCTCCTTCCTCCAGGGGAGGTACCTGCTTACAGACAGTCTTTGAAATGCTGTGTGGTGTTGATCTTGGACTGCCCAGGCTGGTCCCTCTTGGTTGGCCTTGTCTAGGCTAGGGTCAGATGGGCTTCCCCTTTGAGATCCACAGCTCACTCACACGTCCTATTGACGAGACAGGAGATCTCGTCATGATAGAATTGTACGTGTTGTACTGAACTTAAGCAGAAGAACATGTTGGGTTCAAATCCCTGTCGGAAGCTTACTCTCCCTGTGACCCTGGCCAAGTCACTTCACTTTTGCCTGACTCAGTTTCCTCCTGTGGATCTGGTGACCCCTAAGTCCCAATCTAAGTGCTTATGATACATCTTTTGGGGTTAAGTATCCAGTATGCTTGTGACTGCTTTAGCCCCTTAGTCTGATGATCCTTCCCTCCTCTCCTCTCCACTTGGATCTCCCAGTGATCACCAGTCCTGTAGACAGCTTTGTCCTGCCTGTCTCTCCTGGCAAGTCTTGGCACTGACCCTCGTCTGGGAGGGACCTCTGGGGCCACTGAGTCACAGGGAAACACGGGTCTGTCTTGGCATCTACAGACTGTGAGCTGACTTGAGGGTCTGGAGGACCAGAGAAGAGGAGAAGGGGCAGAGCAGAGAAAGGCTCCTCCTGGGAGAGTCTCCTTATGTCGACTGAAATGGCAGGCTCAGTGCCTTCTGCCTTCTGGCGCCTCATAGTGCCCTGTGAAAACGTGGAGCTTTTGCCTGTGCTTGTCCTCCTTAACTGTCTTCAGCTTTCAGTCTGCTGACCAGGCCCTCCTCTGGAAGACTCTCCCCCTGGCTTTCTAGGGCTCTTCAGCCTCCATTTTGTCAGCCAACCTTCCTGGATCATCCTCCCTCAAGGCAGGAGGCTCCAAGGCCCTGTCCAAGGTCTCTTCCCTTTGTTCCTACCGTTCTGCACTCTGGATTAGTAAAACTGCTCCCAAATCTCCTTCCTGAATTGCAGTGTTAGGTGGAATGAAAAAAAATGGTGGTGACTCCCCATCTTGCCAAGGTACTGAGAGGCCATTTCTGTGGGGAAGGCCTGTGGGTGTCCCGAGTCAGCACCAGGAGAATGACAGCACAGCAGATGGTGATAGAATAGAGCAGTGGTCGGTGTTTTTATGGCCCTTGACCTGTGTTCCTTTCTACTGATCTTCCCAACCACTTGGTGAAGCAGGTGCTATCATTATCCCCCTTTTACCATTAGTCCAGTGACTTACCCAGGGTCACACGTGGTCAATGAGGGTCTGAGGGAGGGTTTGACCTAAGCTCTTGCTGCCTCCAGGCCCAGCCCTCTGGGCACTGTCCTGCCAGCTTCCTTTACATGAGTGCAGTGGAGGTCATTCTCACCTCCCTGGAGTCCACCCTTTCCCTTGTCTCTCCTCTGCCCTTTAAGGGTCCACCTTCCTGGCAGACCCCAGAGACCTCCCCAGGCCTTCACCGCAGCCTCTCAGACCTGTTGGTTCTGGCCTCTCTTTCTCCCGGTAGGATAGAATGCCTGCCTGAGCTCAAGTCAGTGAGAACATATTTGTGAGGACAGATGAGAATACCCCAGAGAAGGCTCTTGTCGGGGCAGAGCCCAGATCTAGAGTGACCGCTGGTCCAGTTCCATGATCTTAGAGATGGACACCTGAAGCCTGAGCCTATACAGTAGCAGGTGACCAAGGCAAGGTTCCAAGCCAGCGCTGACCACACCCCTCAGTCAGGCTCCTTTCCCCTCGTGCCTGGACCATAGTGGCAGCTTTTGAATTGTCATCAGCTCTTGCTAAGCCACCCCAACCCAGCTGCCAACTTCATCCCAGGCCATGCCCACTGAGCTCCAGGGGCTCCCTAGAGCAAGATAAAAGTCCTCAGTGTTGGGAGTTACCCCCCCCCCCCACACAAGCTGGTACCTATGACTCCTCTGGAAGTGTTTCCTGTGACTCCCCCGGGGCACAGATTGCCCTGGCCCCTCCTGGCCGGAGCTTGGGCCTCCTGCTATCGGCTCCATTCCTCCTCACCTCTCCCTCTCAGCGTCTGTTCCCCTCCTACAGGCAGCCTGTCCTGATCGCCACCCCAGTTGCTACTTGGCTTCCCCCTTCCCTGTTATTTGCTAACCTGGGTCCCTGAAAACAGGGACCATTTCATTTTGTTCTCTCATCTCCAGTTTTGCAAAATGTTGTTGCTTAATACCTGCTTGTTGAGTTGGCCTGTGGGATTGAGCTCTGGATAGCTGGACGTTACACTCCATATAAGAATGCAAGGAAATGCAGCCAGGCCCTGTTTAGTGCTTATTAGGAATTCCCCAGGAAGTCGGTGGCGTTATTCAGATTCTCTGCATATTTCTAGCAACTAGAACCAAAGGCCATAGTTCACAGAACTGTCATTGTGGACGGGAAGAGTTTAGACACATGCGACCTCACAGATCTGTATTTCTTCCCTGTGGGCCCCACTCTGTGGATGCTGATTGAAGCTCTGTGGGCCTTCTGGTGCAGATGGCAGAGCCCTGGATCTGGAGTTGGGGACCTCAGGGACTCCTTCTGACACAGCTGGGACCGACACTTGCTCTCTTGACTGCGGATGTTAGTGGAGGGTCAGAAGGATAGCAGGAATGGGGAATGACAAGCATTTTGGAGTCTTTTTTTTTTTTTTAACCTAAAAAGCATCAGATAAAACGAACATTTCCTGTGTTCAGTGGCAAATAGAAGCAAATTGTACATGAGTCTCTATTATGTAGAGCTTGACTTTCTTTGTAAGTAGATCATACATTCCACAGGGGACTTTCGAGGCTGCCCTGCTTGTCTGGAATTCCTTCTGGCCCGACTTTTCTGGTTTTGGGGAGGGAACACTATTTCTAGTCTCCTACTTTACTCCCCTGCAAAATGGAAGAGGAAAAGAAACACCTTGACACAGATGGGCACAGTTAGACGACAAGGAAACCCCTGCATTGTCTGCATTTAAAATCTGAGCCTCATTTACAGCTTGGGTCCATCACCTTTGTGTCAGGAGGTGCTAACGTGCTTCATCATCGGATCTCCTTTATTTTAAAAATTAAATTTTGTCTTATAAATGAACAAAAATAAAATCATCTCTCTCATTCCCTTCCCCCGTCCCACACACATTTGAAAAAGGAAAACAAACCCTTGTTCCGAGTATGTGCCGTCCTTCCCCCAGCCATTCCCCCCCCCCCCCCAGACACCTTATTCTGCACCTCGAGGCCATCACACTTATGGGCCTCTGCACTGATGGGCGTCCATAGGCTCCTCAGAGCTGTTTTCTTTAACAATATCGGGTCATTGTGTGAATGGTTCTGCTGTCTTCACTCTGCATCCATTGGTACAAATCTTCCCAGGCTTCCCCGAGACCACCGTTGTCAGCATTCTTTATACACAACAGTGTCCGTCCCATGCATGCGCCGCCATGATCTGTCCAGCTGTTGCCTCACTGCTGACCAGACTCTGACTGCTCCCAGTTCTTTGACACCACAAAGAAGAATGACTCTAAACCCTTTGGACGTACAAGGGCTTTTTTCCTTCTCAGACCCCTTTGGCTTGCTGGACCTTTGCATGCCAGGCTCTGTAATAAGCCTGAGGACGCAGAGACAGAAATAGCTAGGGGCTTACATTCTAGTCCCAAATAAAGACAACATATACCCCAAAATAATCCAGAGCATTTTCAAGAGGGAATGAACCTTCATGCTTGGGGGCAGCTGGATATGAAAAAACCCCTAGAGGATGTGGTCGCTCCACATGCTTTGGTATTGTACAGGTCTCTCAGCTGTACCAGGTGCCGGGTATCAATGGGAGTAGAAGCTGCCACTGGGCTGGCACTGGGGGCTGGGCACTGTCTCCTCTGCCCCACTAGCACCAATGCCCAGCTGACCAGCAAGATTCCTCTTGAACTGGGCTCTTGTGTCCTGTTCACCTTAGGGTCTCTTCCAGCCCTAAGTAGGAGCCCTTGATCCTTCTGGTCTTGGCCCTGCAGTAGCAAGGTGACTGTGCCAGCATCTCAAGCATTCATACTGCTTAGGATGACTGGTCTGTACCATAATTCTGGCTCTGGTTTCTGCTTGTGGTCAGTGACCTCTTGCTCAGTCATGTCCAACTCTCCATGTCACCATTTGGGGTTTTCTTGGTAAAGATACTAGAGGGGTTTGCCCTTTCCTTCTCCAGCTCATTTTACAGATGAGGCAACTGAGGCAAACATGGTTAAGTGACTTGCCCAGGGTCACATAGCCAGTGAGTGTCTGAACTGGTATTTGAATTTAGGAAGATCAGTCTTCCTGATTCCAGGTCCTGCACTCTATCTACCATGCCACCTACTGGCCCTCAGTGCTTTCCTACTTCAATCCCAAGTCTATGGCCTTGAGGTATCCTCCAGAAAGAAGGATGTCCCCAGGCTTGCCGTCCATGGCTCCATGAACAGTGAACCTGTCCTGGAGCTCAGTCAGCTGAGGGGAATTTCATATCCTCTGTGGCCATGACTGGCTGTGACCTTTCTGGAGAGGTCCATGAAGAGAGTCCCTTCCTCCCCTCAGGAAATCCAGGGGATGTGGTGCTGTCTCTTAAAAAGGCAAGGAGTTGTGGAGATCTCCCATGAAGGACTCTAACTGTGCAGGCCATTCTTCCTGGAGTTCTCTTTCATATGGTGTGTGATGGGTGGGCTGAGGCTCCATCACAATTCCTTCCTCCTCTTCAGGGTAAATCTAGGATCTCAAACCAGTCTATGGAACCATTCATTCTCTGCAGATGCTGAGCTGGTAAGATGTTACTTGGTGTCATATTTTTAGAAAAGAGAAAATCTTTATTCTATAGAATATTATTGACTACTTGATAGGGTTAGAATTCCTCAGAGCCTCATCACAAAATATGCTTTCATTGTAGCATTAACTTCTAGAAAAACACAGGGTTTATAAGTAGTCAAGTTTTTAATGATCTGTTGGTTTGACATCACTTGGTACTGAAGGTGTTAGTGATAAGTGTTGGGCACAGGTGGCCACAGATGGCACCAGAAACCCTCCTTTTCCCTCCATGTTCCTCACATGGCCTTTTGGTATTTAAAAGTGAACATTTAGTTCATTTTGATTTGATTTATAATTTAATAAAAATATCTGAGCTACCATTTTGGTTTGAGTCTTGCCATTAGAACGGCTCTTTCTTGTCCTGAAGGTGCTTCTGACCACCATGTGCTTCTCTTCTGCTAATTCAAGTAATAGGAATAACCCATAATCACATTGTGTCTTAGGGTCCACAAAGGGCTTTCCCCCAACAAGCCATGAGGGAGGTAGAGGGTGTAAACATCATTGCCGCCCTCTTGAGATGAAGGAATGGACCATCAAAGGGAAAGTGTTCAGTCCATGATCACAGGCTGCCATCCCAGCTGCCTCTCCCCGGGAGCAGATCTTCATGGGAAGCTGTTCTTTTGCCAACCGCGTGTCTTTCTCTTATCTTACTTTAGAGATTTTCACCTTATTTTGAATCCTAGACCCCTGTGTCAGGTGTCTGGTGTGGCCTGGGAGGCCCTGCTCAGAACCAAGTTTTTAGCTAATTGGAGGAAATCCTACATTTCAGTTAGAAGCTGGTGACAATACACATCTTTTCCCTCTCCGAGTTTGCTGACCTCTTCAGGTCCAGAGCCCTGCTTCAGAATGGCCCCTAATTAGTACCCATGAACCAGAGGGACTGTCCTGCTCCAGTTTCTCCAAAGCTTCTGTCTCTTTCCAGTGTTTTCAAGCTCATTCTCCTCCAATGGCCTTGTTTCATTCAGTGCTTTGCCCTTTGGTCTTCCCAGTCCCCAGGCTCTTCGTCACTTCTAGGTCTTTCCTGTTGCCAGGCAGAGACCACAGTCTGCTAACACGCTTCTTTGGCACTTGATGTTTCTTCATCAAGCCCTATTCTGTGCTTCCCACATCACCATCAGCTACCATCAGAACTGTTTGTTGTCTGACTTGTGCTGTCTCTTTCCCCCCACTTAAAACCTACATTGTCTTCTCCTTTCTAAAGAGACAAGCCTGGCATGCTTGGCCCTCTTCAGTCTGGACCCACATTATCTCTCCAGACTTGCCCTCTGACTCCATTCTCTCTGGTGAGTTTATTACTTTCAGAAGCCCCTTGGCTTGTTCTTGCCTCTGTGTATTTACTCTGAGCCTTCTCTTTTTTTGCCATGCCATCTGCGCTCCGTTCCTTTAAGACCCAACCTCCATCCAGCCTACCTTCCTTGCCAGCCTCGTCTGCCAGGGCTGACTCTTTCTCCTCAGGGCTCATTGCCCATGCCATGGAGCTGGCACTCCAGGATTACCATGCCTTCTGCAGGTGCTAGTAACGCCAGCCAACACCAGCCCTCTGCCTTCCAGCTGGTCCCTTCAGTGATGACCACTGAGACAGAACATTCATCTGGGAGGCCCCAAAGAAGGTGCTCCTCTTAGAGGCATAGTACAGGGAGAGACAAAGGCTGCTTTCTGGGCTCCAAGAGTCCAGCTGACTTGTCCCAGCTGAGGATCTGGCTGGGAATGATTCAGGTCCAACTGATTTAAGCATTGTTCATCCCGGACAGCGGCCCTTCTGCTGAGATGTGTGGTCCAGAGGCTTTCTAAATTAGATTCTGCTCTGAGAGGGAGTGTCCTCCCTCACTTCTGCTGAGCCAGCAGGGGCAGGATGGCTTTGTGGACAATAATAGTAAACGCAGTGGGGCCAGGTACGGCCGGCTGGCTTCAGAGCTGCCCAGATGCCTTCTTTCCATCTATCCTCCCAGCAGCCCAGAGATTGGCGCTGTTATTTATTCCCATTTTAATGGTGAAGACGTTAAGTGACTTTGCCTGCCAGTAGCTGAACGTCTGTATTCAGGCCCACACACGATGCCTGTGGCGTTCATTATTAATCAGATTCGAAATGTTATTACAAGAAACTTAACATAGGACCTTGCCCTGGGAGGTCCCATAGGGGCATGGGTGTCTTGTTGCTGGTGATGAAACTGAGGCCCAGAGATTAGGGACTCGTCCTATGGCAGAAACCTGTCTCAGATCAAGCTCCCAAGTTGTGCCAGACATGGGGCTGAGCACTCTCCCCACTCTCTTCAGCCACTAATAGGATTTTCCTCAAGTGCAGGTCCGACCATGTCATTGCCTTCCCCCTGTGGCCTCCAGGAATAAATACAAAATGCTCTGCTTGGCATTCAGAGCCCTTTGTATCCCAGCTCTCTTCCCCCTTTCCCGGCCCTGACATTGTTTTTGATCTAGTGACCCTGGCCTCCCAGTTGTGTCCATCCGTAGGCTCTGGGCCTTCTCTCTGGCCACCCCATCCTGGAGTGCTCTCTGATGATGAGCTTCCTTCCTTTAAGTCCCAAGTAGATGCCCACCTTCCACCCAAAGCCTTCCCTTCCCCCTCTTAATTCTAGTGCCTTCCCTCTGGTTGTCTTGTATAGAGATGACTTTGTCTAGATCTGTTTGCCAGTTGTCTCCCCTTCAGACTGCGAGCTGCTTGGCTGCTCGAGGACAGGATCTGTCTTTGGCCTCTTTCTGTAGCCCCAGGGTTTAGCACAGTGGCTGGCAAGCAGACTCTTAATAAGTGTTGACTCATCTACATAAGGAGTAGGTTTGGTGACTCAGCTGCAGCCCTCCTCACACTGGGCCAATCAGGGTTCTGTCTAAGGTGCTGCTGCATCAGATGTGATGACCTAAATAAAGGTCTACCGTGGTCACATTTTGCTGTACCACAGTTTTTATCAGATGAGCTCATGGAAGAAAAAGACAAGGTCACAAAGGGCACGCCCCAGTTGTCTGGTGAAGGAATGTGTCTGGAGGCCCCCAGAGCCGCTCTGGGGCTGGCCAGGGCACCAGAGGATCAGGGAGGTGATAAGGCATTCCTCCTCTGGGGGGTGGTCCAGCTGCTGGCCTGGCTCCCCTTCCTTCTGGCCATGACGGCCAACACACAGGGGGTGGGATGGGGACAGGGAGGTGGCAGCTCCTGCATGTCCTCTATCGTCAAGCATCTCCCTCACCATGTGGATCAAATGAGAAGAGTCTGGGAGCCTTGCAGATTGCCAGGCATGGCCCCTGAGAGGGATTATTAGAGGGCATTGGGACCCTCCAAGGGCTGGACAGAGAGATGTGGTTTCTGGGTTTTCCTTGGTACTTTGAAATGGTAAGTCAGCACATCAGTGAGGCTCATTATTCCTTAAGACAGAAGATGATTGCATTTCTTAGTATAGCAGAATTCTGATTTCTGGATAATTAAATTCTAATGGGACTGTCTCTGAAAGCCCTTGAGTGCCAGGAGCCCTGCTTCTCTCCTTGTGTTCCTGCAGTTAGCCTGGTGTGAGGCCCCCAGATGAGTCCTTCAGCATTGGTAGTGCTGTGGGAGGCCAGCTCTGGGACGATCTGGACCCAAGTACACATCTCCTGACCCTCCTAGGACCCAGCTTCCCTGAGCCAAGATTAAGGGCCCTTCGGGATGTCAGCTCTGCTCTCTTGGCCTTCCTCCTGGTGAGGCCCTTTGTATCCATGTGTCAAGGGCCCAAACTTGTAATGAGAACAGTCACTGGCTTTTGCTCGTCCAAAGTTGCAGAGGGTGCTGTTCTGCTCCCCACCCCCAGCCAGAGAGATCCAGGGCTCTAGATGGGAATGGGGGAGCCACCTTCACCCTCCAGTCCTCTTCCCTTCTCTCTTTTCAGCGACTGTCCCTTTGTTTCATGGTCCCTTTCAAGCTCCAAGAGCTGATTACAGAGGCTTTCATTTTGCATATTTAATTGTATTTTGACCAACAGTAATCGATTGTGCTCCCATTAATTTATAAAACCATATCGCCCCTTTATTTAGCCCTTTGGTGGCTTGATTGTTTCACCTTTGGCTGAGTATTTGAAGATTTCTTAGTAAGACGGTCTATGGATCTTCTCTATGGACACGCTCTGAATTCTGTGTCATATATAATGTAGTGGTGTTGGTTGTTAGACAGCTGGAGTTCTTTTCCATCTCCTTCTCCAGTTAATTTTTCAGAAGAAACAACTGAGGCACACAGGGGGAAGTGTCTGAGGCCCACTTTGGACTCAGGAAGATGAGGCTTTCTGCCTTCAGGCCGGGCAGTGTATCCACTATGCTCCATGCATAACATACGGTGAAGTATATAAGCCGTAGTAATGCCTTTGGGGGGGCACGTTAGGGGTCTGTGTGCTGTTCTCCATGCTGGACAAAAGAGACACCCAGGATAAAGAGTGGTGGGTGCACATTCGCCAGTCCCTTTGCACAGGCATGCTCGAGACGTGGGGTGAGTCTGCCCTTCCCTCCTGCACTCTTTTCTGGGTCTGCTTGAGCCTCTGAGGCTGTGGAGCTGCAGCGGGAGAGCCCCAGGTGCTTCCCTGGTCAGTGGGAGGACTCTTGGGCTTCCTGGGAGCCCGGCTAGCATGAATATCCTCTGATGGCTCATGCTACTTCCGTGTAAAGCCCTTCCAGAACCGGGCTATGTTTTTGTTTGAGCAACAGTAACTTAGCTGGAAATAAAGAAAGATACCGTTTACCTTCAATCGTTTCCATAGCAACCATTTCTCTGCACCATCTGCTCTTCCATACAGTTGTGAGATCACAGATCCCTTGAAGTGGAGGAGGCCGAGGGCTTTTAGACGCCTCCAGAGTCTCCTGCTTGGAAAGCCAAGGCATTGTCTCAAGGTCGCCTAGCTCAGATGGTGGGAAAGCCAAACAGAGGAAGTTAACTCTCCTTCCTAGTTCTTCATGGTTTAGACCAATGCATATGGACACAGTGGTCCTCAGTGGTGGAAGGAGGGATGTGCTTGGGGGTTGCAGGCAAGGTGACTCCCTGTGAGGTCAGACTACTGACGTGAGCGCTGCCTGCCAGTGGGTGGTCTGCTGAATGTGGGAGGACACAGGCCACCAAGCTTGGAGGGCCTACAGAGGCCTCTGGATCAGGTATGGCTACACTCACCAGCCTCGGAGATCTGTGATTCAGAGTTTGGTTCTCCTTGTGACTCCTTTCTTCTTGAAGACAGTTGGAAAGCATTAGACACACGTCCCCAGAAAGAGATAGGCTGATGCTATAACTGCCAGCGGCTGTTCACTGATTCAGGGTCATTTCACAATCAGTTGTCTGATGGAAGACGATGAAGCCCCAGGTGAGGCAATGCTTGCTCTCCAAGACAAGGGGGGGACACATTTTGGATGTGAATTTGAGGAGTGTCAGGCACTACACCCCCCGAGTCAGAAGTTTGATGGAAGAGCCAATCAAGGGAGGCCCATCTGGGGTGTCCTTAGAAGAGACGATGCTTTCAGGAAGAAGGAGGTGATTGGCCATCGCCCTCTGCCTTGCTTAGATCCCATCTGGAGTGTTTGGTTCGGCCCTGACCACCCTTTGGAAAGGGCAGTGAGGAGCTGCAGTGTCTGGAGGAGGGAGGCCAAAGAGTGGGAAGGATTTGGAGCCCATACCCCCATAAAGGTTACTTGAAGGCACTGGAAATATTTGGGCTAGAGACAAGAAGGGTTTGGGATAGATGGAGCCAGAGAACTTTCTTTAGGTATTTGTCTATGGAATGACCTCTTTGGCCTCGAGGGCAGAACCTGGAGAAATGAGGGAAGGTATAAAAAAGCTGATTTAGGCCTGAGGTCAGGAACACCTTTCCCCCAACGAGAGCCCTCCCAGCATGAGAGGGCCAGCCTTGAGAGATGATAGGCTCTTCTTCCCTTGGAGGTCTTCAAGCACAGACTGACTGACTACTTCTTTGGTAGGATGTAGTGGCATTTTCTTTCTTCCATCCCTCCTTCCTTGTCTCTCTCTCTGCTCCTTCCCTCCCCCTCCTTCCTTCCCTCTCTTTCTCTGCTCCCTCTGAACCCCATTTGTTCCAGCTCGCAGCCTCTGCTCTTTGGAGCCATGGCTATCTAAAGGCTTTGGGGCCATGTTAGCCATGACCATGGGGGTGACATTCTGTTTGGTCCCACTCTCCCCAAGGAGAGGTCTCCTGTCCCCTTTGTCTTTCCTTTAAATGGCCGCTTAATACATAGCCCCATTTTATGTGACTGCACCTAGCAAAGGCCCTCATGAGACTCACTTCCACTTCTTTAGCAACTTCAGGCTTACAAAGCTCTCTAGGTCCATTATCTCATTTGAGCCTTACAGAAACCCTGCAAGCTAGGCTGTCTTATTAGTCCTATTTTACAGATGAGGAAACTGAGACCCAGAGAGATGAAAGTCATTCAGCAAAGTGTAAAGGCAGGATCAGCTTCAGGTCTTTGTGACTCCAAGTCCAGCGTTCTAGCCCCTTCAAGCTGCAGCTTTGTTTTACCTGTGTTTGTTTATTGAGGAAGAGAGGAAGTATATGATGGACAGAGTGGAAAATAGCATGCTCTCTTTTTCCTTCCCCTTCCCCTTTTCCTTCTAAACTTAGTAGCCATCAACAAAAATAAACGAGATTATATATATTTGTATTTGTGCGTATCAGTGGATATGTCCACATGCACATGCACACACACACACACACAGAGTTCTATGAAGAAGCACCTTTCCCACCACTTTTCCTTATTGACTTATCTTATTAACCCTTTTGTTTCCAAACAGCCACCATTCCCCACACAGAGAAAATCCTGCCTCTTTTGAATCACCGAGTTACTCAAATAACTGTTTGATCCTTACCCCTGCCTTCAGAATAAGCTTATTTGGGGAGAAAGTAGAGGGAGGAAGCAAACCACTCAAACATGATCAAGGCAGCCTTGGAATGAGTGGCCTGTGGACAGTGGCCAGGTCCTGAAGTAGAGCCTCACCAGCAGTGAGAACCGGGAAGATTTGCTTGTGAATGAGATGAGCAGTCATTTGACTGTTAACTGATCATGCTTGTCAGATGGGAATTTCAAATCCCCTGAGCTCATCTGCCAAATAATTCATGTTTGCATTTCCTGGTTGGCCATATCTGTCCCCCACCCCCAGCTTGGGTGTTTGGCATTCTGATATTTCTACTGCAGGAGCAGGGCTTTTCTGGGAGAACCTTCTGAGTCTGGGGCTGTTTTCCCTCCAGAATATTAAATATGGAACTACATACACATATATCAGAAATGCTAATCATTTGGCAAATTTTCAGCATGGAAATTGGCTTTAATTTCTTCCAAGTCCCTGAAATTTCTGAATCACAGAATTGGAAGGAAATTCAGTGATCTCCCAGTCTTAATCATGCTTGAAAGGGGTCTCTGCTCATGCTGGTGATCTTCTGGGCTCTGTCTTTAACCCCAATACCTTCAGGCCTTAGCCCCCCTCTCCACCCCATAGTTTGTTGGGTTCTGTCATCACATTTTGAACCTCCAAAGTTTCTCATGGCCAAGTTAGTTTGGCAACTGCTGCCCTAGGTCTGGAACCTTAAGCTAACCAGGACACTCACAGAGCTTGAGATGCCCTTCTCCTCACCCCCCCCCCCCCAGCTCTGTTTTCAAAAGAAATACATAAAGGAGGGAAAACCAGCCAATCTTTAGGCTTTGTTCAGTCCTGGTCAGCAGGCACTTTGCTGGCACAAGCACCAGCACCAAGTTCCTGGATCAGCACTCTACCTTGGAAGGAGCTGCCTGCAGGGAGAAGGGGATGATTGATGGTCACAGGGGGAGGCGCATAACAACGACAGAGGTGGCCCGGGGAACTGGAGCATCCTGGACGACTCTGGTTGCTTTCCTGGAGAAAGTCCCATTGCCCATGAATAGGAAGACAACACTTAAAAATTTTTTTACGGCACACTCCCTGACCATTTCCTTTCATATCATCATACTGATGTAATCTGTGCTTTGAGTTCTTGTAGCAGTGACTGGCCTCACCACCATCAGCTCAGGTTCTCATAGATTCTGATTGAGTAGGGATTTCATTCAGTCAGTCACATTTATTAACCACCTGCGATGTTCCAGGCACCCTGCTAAGCACTGGGGATACAACAAAAAGAGACAAAAGACAGTCCCTGCCCTCAAGAAGCTCAAAATCCAATGGGGGAGACAACAACCAAACAAATATATGCAAAGCAAGCTCTAAGAGGAAAAATTGGAAATAATTAACAGAAAGAAGGCACTGGAATTAAGAGAAGTTGGGGAAGGCTTCCTGTAGGAGGTAGGATTATAGTTGAAACTTAAAGGAAGCCATTGAAGTCAGTAGTTGGAACAGAGGGAGAGCAGTCCCTGCTTGGGGGACAGTCAGGGAAAATGCCTGGAGCTGAGAGTTGGAGGTTCTTGTTCATAGGTCAGCCAGGAGGCCAGGTATAAGAAGACCAGAAAGAAAGGAGGGGGCTGACTGATAAAGTGCCAAACAGCATTTTGTATTTGATCCTGAAGGCAATAGGGAACCACTGGAACTTACTGAATGGTGGGGTAGAGTGTTGTGGTGTGGGTGACATGGTGACAGTTGTGTGCTAAGAAGATCCTGTTGGTGGCTGAATGGAAGATGGATTGAATTGGGGAGAGACTTGAGGTAGTTAGATGGCCCAGCTGCTATTGCCATAGTACAGGTATAAGGAGATGAGGGCCTGCTCCAGGATAGGGGCAGAGTTAGAGCAGAGAAAGGAATGTATTGGAGAGATGCTCAGAGGTGAAAGCAACAAGAGATGCTGCAAAGGTGAAATCTGCAAGAAATGCTGCAGAGGTGAAACTGACAAGAGATGCTGCAGAGGTGAAATCAATAAGAGATGCTGCAAAGGTGAAATCAACAGGCCTTTTCACTATATTGGAGATGGGCCAGGAGAGAAAGAGTGAGGAGTCCAAGATGACTCCTAGGTTAGGAGCCTCAGGGACTGGGAGGAGGATGTTACACCCTGCCATAGAGAAGGGAAGGTAGGAGGATGGTTCACACAGCTAGTGTGTCTGAGGTAAAATTTGAACTCAGGTCTTTGTGACTCCAGGTCCACTGTGCCACCTGGCTGCCCTGCCATTTTTTGAGGTATCTTAACCCCAGAAACTTTTATTTTGCTTCTTCATATTTGCTTCAGTAAATGTGTTTAATTTCTGTGTGAGTGAATAATGGGGTCGTGCTGAAGTTGGGAAAGAGAGATCAGGGTTCTTTGAGGGTCAGCTGTAAGTTATGATGTGGCTAGACTTAATAAATGCTTTGGTCTGTGTGTAGCCTCACCTCCTTGAGGGAGTTCTCTAGGTCAAAGAATACAGACGGTCAGCCACTTGGTTTGCATAAGTCCAAATTGCTTTCTGGAAGGTTAGCTAAACTAATTCACAACTTCATCAACAAAGCAATAGTGTATCTGACTTTACATGTGACCATACCTGAGAAGAGGTATTTCATTTTACCCCCACCCCAGCTCCTAGGTCTTTTCCCACCAAATGCCAGTGTCTTCCTCACCTTGGAAGGTCATTTTACCTCTGACTTTCTCATCCTGGAAGTTCACTCTGTCCCCATGGCCTCTTCATCTAATTGGATGCTTCTTCCCAGAACTTTCATTTTAAGGAAAGTTATCTACATCTATCTGTCTGTCCGTCTATCTATATTGCGTGTGAGGGGCAGCTATGTGGCACAGTAGATAGAATGTGGGATCTGGAGTCAGGAAAACTTCTTTTTTGTTGTTGTTTAGTTATTTCAGTCATGTCCGACCCTTTGTGACCCCTTTTGGGTTATTTTTGGTATATTTTGGAAGGGGAAAGGCAGGGCAGTTGGGGTTAAGTGACTAGCCCAAGGTCACAGCTAGTAAGTATTAAGGGTCTGCTAAGGGGCAACCAGCTAGCTGCCCCAATTTGGGGTTCTCTCGGCAGTATGGTTGGCCTTCTTTCCCGGTGGATCCATTTTGTTGGGCAATCAGAGGTTAAGTGACTTGCCCACAGTCACATGACTAGGAAGTATCTGAAGCTCAATTTGAACTCAAGTCTTCTTGATTCCAGACCCACTGCTCTATCTAGTGGCGCTAAGATTCATCTTCCTCAGTTCCAGTCTGGCCTCAGGCATTTACCAGCTGTGTGACCCTGGGCAAGTCACCTGTTTGTCTCAGTTTCCTCATTTATAAACTGAGCTGGAAAAGGAAATGGCAAATCCTCTAGTATCTTTGCCAAGAAAACCCCAAATGGGGTCACACAGAGTCAGACATGACTGAAATGGTTGAAGAGCAACATAAAAATTAATACACATACATACAAAAATCAATATATAAAATTTATATGTGTGTTTATACTATATATCACACATATATTTATATGTGCATATATGTATGCATGTTTATACTATGTAGCATATATTTATATGTACATACATGTATGTGTGTGTTTATACTATATATCATATATTTATATGTACATACATGTATGTGTGAAATACATTTACTGAAGCACATTTTCTTCATTTATTATAGCACAGTAATATTCCCTCACAGGGAGTTCAGTAACCCTCCTATCCATGGGCATTTTCTTTACTTCCAAAATGCTGCTAGAGTGATTTCGGTGTTCCTAGGGCCTTTCTTTCTGTCTCTGACCTGCTTGGGCTATCTGCTTAGTCATGGTCTCTCTGGGTCAAAGAGCATGGATGTTTTTGTCACTTTTAGCATCATACCAAACTGCCTTTTCAAATGGTTGGCTCTCTTCACAGGTTTACCAACAATGCATCAGTGTGTCCTTCTTTCCACAAAAGCCCTGTCTTTTGTCATCTTTGCCAATTTGCCGGGTGTAAATGGAATGAAAAGGCATTTATGAAGTCCTTACTGTATGCCAAACACCATGCAAAGCATTGTGGGTACCCATAGGAAGACAGCATTCCCAGCTTTCAGGGAATTCACTCTGTCTCTGGTAACACACAGAAGAGGGTATGCAGCAGGGCAGATGGAAAAGCCTCCTGGGCTTCAGGGTGAGGAGGCAGGGCAGACAGTGAGGCCCAGGAGTCTTTTGGGGACTGCATTTCTTTTATTTGGGGATTTGGAACCATCTGTCATGTGGTTGTAAGCAGTTTTTGATTCTTCTTTGATAGTGGGTCACCTGTGTCCTCTGGGGGTTTCTCATCCACAGCTTGGGGGACAGTGTGAGGTTGGGAAGTATGTTCTTAATTTCTTGTGATGAACAGGGTTTTCACATGCACATTCTCTGTCTAGCTGATCAACATGTTTTCCAGTCCATTTTAGCCCTGGTAGGCAGGTTTCCAGAAGCAGTCACCGAAGTGATCCAAGCTCTGCATAGCCAGACTGGCCCGAGGCTCAAGGGCATTTGAAGTACAGGCCACTGGAAGCAGAATTTGTCAGATCATCAAGGCTTGCTCATGCTAATTAGACAGGGATCTGAAAATACCTTCTATTTAGAAAACATACAGTATGAGTAGCCTAGGAAATTGATTTTACATTTTGTCAAGACAGCATTGGTTTTTAAGAAGAAAGTGCCCCTAGGGTCATTGATTGTGTGCTGACCACTGCATCCTTGAAAAGCATCCAGGGCAGTCCTGTCTTTCAGGATGTAGAGTGAATGGCCCAGGGCCACTCACAGAGTTGGCTTCCTCTTCCAATGGCCCTTCCCTAGTCCTGCTTCTCACTTATGCCCTCTAGGCATGGAAGGACCAGAAGCAAGTGCCCAGAAAAACAGCAGGCACTGCTTGGCCATTCATTGTCAGTTATCTGGGTACTTGGCCATTTGTCTAGGCCATTGACTCCTGCATCATGAAATGGAAGCAGCTGCTTTTTTCCCAGAATTTTCTTATGTAAGAGAATCGTCTTTTGTGTAGTAAGAGGCTGGTGTCTGAGTAGACTTTTTAAGAGGTTATAGAATCTTTTTGCTGTGATCACCATCCAAGCTTGACTAGCCTTTCCAGCCAATTTCCAGGAAAATGCTTCTCTTTACCCAGCTCTTTGTTCTCTCTGGTGCTGGTGGAAGCTGCTTCTCAGACCCGTCCTTTCCCTCTTTCCCACTTCTTGGAGCCCATCTGAGTGGTTGCCCAGGTTCTCTTGACTCCAGAGCTGGCCCCCTGCCTCTCTGGACATGACTCCATTGAAAGGGCCAGGGGAAGTGCCTCTAGTTCCGAGCATCAAGACAATTCTACAGGGCAGCTTACGAGGGGCCTGTGGCCAGTTTTAAATTTTTTAAAAATATATTTTTATATCTGTGTGTCAGCATGTCAATAGAATTGGATTCCTTGGTTATCCTGCATATTCTATTTCATGCATTTAAAAGCAGGATTCTGAGAAGGGATCCCTTGACTCCCACAATCCCTCAGTGCCAAAGGGGTCCCTGATCTCGAACAGTGTTTGCTTTGCTGTGTCTCCTGCTGGGCTGCCCAGAGAGCACATGCTTCCTCTTCCTGCTCTGAAAGGAGGCGCTGGATGAGATGAGTGCTGTGGATCCCACAGCTCATGACCATCCTTGAGTGAATGTTGACCTTGCTCCTTTCCTCTGGGCTGAGGTATCTGCAGGAATCAGAAGAGGCTGGCCCTTAGGGGAAGGGAGCGCTGTGAGACCATGAGGAGAAGGAAGCGCAGCCTCAGGGTGGGCTGGGGTGGCAGCCTCCATCAGCTGGTGGTGCCCAGGCTCTGTGGCCAGGCGCCTGCACTGGTGTTCACCCGCCTTCCCAGAGTGTCTGATTCAGATGTTCTAGCAGAAGGTACTCGTTCTGTCTTTGTTGAGTTGTTTTTCCATCACGTTCAGCTCTCCGTGAGCCCACTGAGGATTTTCTTGCCAGAGAGTCTAGAGTGGCTTGTCATTTCCTTCTCCAGCTCCTTTTACAGAGGAGGCAAATAGGGGGAAGTGACCTGCCCAGGGTCACCCAGCTGGTGAGTGTCTGAGGCCAGATTTGAACAAATGAAGATGAGTTTCTGACCCTGTGCACTATGCACCATGGCGCCACCTTATGCCTCACAATCTATGCTCATAATGAACCCATCCACATTCAATCTATGCTCGTGATCCCCAGAGTTTCCCCGCTGTGCTGGGAGCCTCCCATGGTGCTCCTGTCCCTGGGCCCCCCGAGGCAGGAGGTGGTCCGGGGCCACTATGCAGTGGTCCTCATTTAGGTCTTGTTGGAAGCTTCCTTGGCCTTTAGCCCTCATGGTCTCCTGTGGGACCTTCCTCTTCTCCAGGTGCTTATGTGACCTCTCTGGCCACCCCTTTTGCTTCCTCTAAGGCCTGTCCAGGTGTTTTTCTTTTCTTAGATAATTGGTCACCAGTCTTGGCATCTTTTTGTGTTGGGTGAGTAGCACTGGCATGTTGTAAAAGGCCTCCTTCCCCTGTTTGGGGGGGTACAGAGTCTAGGGAAGGGACTTGGGGCACGAGAGACTCCTTGACTATGGGGCCACCTCCCTTGTCTGGGGGTGCCTTCTTGGAGAGTCCCCCAATCCCTGGAGGAACTCTAGTGGTCATTCATCAGTAAGCCCTAATTAGTGTCTCCTCTGCTGAGCCATAGGGAGATAAGAGGGTGGCTGTTCTTGGGGAGTGCCCGGTCTTAGGGGCAGGATAGGAGATGGTTTGTATCCAGAGAAGCAAAGACAAGATGTAGTCAACATAAAGAGCTAGGGACTGGGGGAACAGCCACCTGGCCACTGACTCATGAGAGCCTTCTAAAGGAGGGCAGGGGTACCTGAGCTGAGCTGGAAGGAGACCCAGATGCAGGAGAATGGGAGGAATGGGAGGTTAGCCTGGAAAGGCTGGATAGAGCCAGGTTGGGAAGGGCCTGGAATCAGGTTGGCCAGAGCTGGCGGAAAGTTGTCCAGGCAGAACAGAGGCTGTGAGTGAATCCTGGCATGAAGGTGGTACCCTGGCCAGGAACCTCGGCGATGTTGGGAGGTGGGTAGAGATTAAGGCAAAGAGAATGAGTTCCCTGTTGAACCTGTTGGATCTGGGGGTGTCTCTGGAATTGTCAGGAGCAGAGATGTGGCCGTGTAGCCAGAAGTGTGGGATTGGTGCCAGACCTGTGGCAGCCTGGGGGCAAAATCTCATAATGGCCCGCAGAGACAGAGGGGAGGCAGGCAGTGGTGGTGACCCCCTCCTTGGCAGGCAGGCCAGTGTTTATTTACAGATCTTGTTTAGAAGGCAAACGCACAAGATGGGACTTTGGGATGCTGATTATGGGTCTACACCCACCATGTGGCTGGCAGGAACCACTTCCAAAGGGAGATTGTCTGCTCTGAGGCCTCTCTGGCTAGGACCTATCTTCTTGGGAAAAGCACTTGACATCAACAGTTGTGAAAATGGGCTCCATGTTAAGTTTAGGTGATTAAGTTATTAAAGTTAGTGTCTCTTTCTTTGGTTCAACAGAGTAAAACGTTCCAAATTTGGTTCTGAGCTGACTGACTGACGGAAGGAAACCAGCCAAAGGAGAGAACCGTCCCTCCTTCTGAGTCCCCTCCTTCTGGCAAAGAGGGCCATCACCTTGGAACAGGGGGAAAGCAATCTTCAAGGTAAGGTTACTTCAAAAAAACGGTGAAGGTGCTTTTGTTCAGGTAAGAAGCTTAAATTGAGAAGCACGAAGGACAGAGTTCTGGGGACCCGAGTATGAGTACACTCTCTGCTCTGCTCTGCTCTCTGGGGTGCTCCTTGCCCAAGGCTCCAAATGCATTTGGTTGTGTGCCAAATCATCAGTGATCCCCCAAATGCATCTGTACAGCTCCATGTTCCTTCATAAATGATGCATGTCCACTTCTGTAGGTGGCCCCGAGGTCAGTTGGCTTTGAGGCCCCCCAAAGGTCTGTACGTTTCAACAGAAGCCCTGCATTGGGGCCGAGGCCGATTCAGTCACATCCCGTCCACCTGAACTTTGGCCAGTAAACGTCTGTCTTCCCTAATGTCAGCCCACCAGGAAGTGCTAGCTAGTCTTAAAGAGCTGACTTCAGAGCCCATGGAAGCTCGTTGTCTGGAACCTTAGGAAGCCATCTGGAGAATTCCTGTTCCCAGGTTTTCACATGTGCAGAGCAGTAGCATGAGTGTCTTTCCGTAGGCACGGTCATGCCTTTCCTGGGTCCTTTCCTCTGCTCAGGAGTCTCTCTTGAAAACCAATCACTTTCTCACTCTCTGTTATAATTGGACTTGACCAGGGAGGGACAGAGGAAGTGAAGTTATCATTGGACTAGGCATAAGCTAGTGAGTTCATCCTGGTTTGATTCTTGGATGTCACAGGAAAGGTCAGCAGATTGGGAGCCGTAGTCTGTCCTTTGTCAGAGGAAAATGCCGTCTCCCTTCTCTTTAGGTTTAGTGGTCTTCCCAAGGGGGCCCTTTGCCAGCAGATAATCGGCCAAGCTCCCAGGGGTCCTGACCCATCTCCTTACACCATCCTACAGCCTGGGGGAGGCACTGAGCCTCATCGGTTCTTTGACACAATTTCTGTGTGTGTCCTAGGGTGTTGGATGGGGGGGGGCGTGTCAGGTGAACTAATCAAGAATGATACTTTGAATGACCTAGCCTCAACTCTGGGGCCTGTGAGTCCTATACTGACCCATCAGCAAGGAGCTGCGGATTGTATTAGTGGGGTGGCTTTCTTCCCTGGGAGCTGATCTTGCTGGGGAGATCTCAGGGGAGCCTGAGCCTGACTTGAGTTGCTAACAGGGACTTCCTCACACTTTTATTTTCCCTTAATAGTATTCTCTTTTTTCTAATTATATGTAAAAATAGTTTCCAACATTCATTTTGGTAAGATTTTGAGTCCCCCAATTTTCTCCCTTCCTTCTCTCCTTCTCCAAGACAGCAAGTGATCCGATGTAGGTTCTACATAGACAATAATATTAAACCTATTTCCACCTTAGTCGTGTTGTGAAAGAAGAATCAGAACAAAAGGGAAAAACCACGAGAAAGAAAAACAACAAAAAAGGGAAATTTGTCTGCTTTGATCAGCATTCAGCCTCCACAGTTCTCCTTCTGGAAGTGGACGGCGTTGTCCATCATGACTCTTTTGGAGTTGTCTTGTATCCTTGCATTGTTGACAAGAGCCAAGGCATTCACAGTTGATCATTGTTACAATGTTTCTGTTACTGTATACACTGTTGCTTCTGGTTCTGCTCCCTTCACTCTGCATCCGTTCATCTTTCGAGGTCTTTCCAAAGTCTGTCTGCTCCTCGTTTCTCATAGCACTGTAATACTTCATTACATTCATGTACCACCACTTGTTCAGCCATTCCCCAAGTGATGGGCATCCCCTGCCACCACAGAAATAGCTGCTAGCAATATTGCTGTACACATGGGTCCTTTCCCTTTTTTTATGCCCTCTTTGGGACACAGCTCTAGGAGTTTGCCTCACACTTATCAAAAAAGAGCTTTACTTACCCATTGCATGGACAGGCCACTCAGCCTGTCCCAGGACCCATCCCTGGGGCAGGCAGGCCTGCTCCCCTATGTCTCCACACAGAAATGTGTCAATATCCCAGGGATGTTGGGCCAGATGGGACACAGGGACTTGCCACCATCAGATCAGCTGCCAAGTTGGGGGGTGCACCTCATGGCCTGCTCTGCTTACCCTCAGGGCTGAGGAAGCTCCATCAACAGCCTGAGCCTTCAGCCTCAGCCCCTCAAACCCGTCACATCTTGGGGGTGGCTTTTAGGGAAAATGTAGCTCTGGCTGCATGGCTGAGACCTCAGTAGGCGTGGCAGCTGGCATCCCAGGCCAAGAGAAAAGACAGAAGTTTGAATGATAGATTTTTGCTTTTTAATTCAAAAAGACTTTTAAAAACAAGGGAAATTGGGTTGTTTTAGCTACTTGTTCCCACAGGAGCTGACGAGATGAAGGGGAGAAAGAGAGGGAGGGGGGGGAGAGAGAGAGAGAGAGAGAGAGAGAGAGAGAGAGAGAGAGAAGGAAGAAGGAGGAGGAGGGAATAAGAGAGAATGGGGGGGAGGGAGGTGAAGAGAGGGAAGTGAGGGGAGGGAAGAAGAGTGAGACAGAGAGAATGAGAGTCAGTGAGTGAGCCGCTGGAGGAGAGAACATTCTAGGCCTTTGCACCCAAGCCAAGGGGTCTCTGTCTCCCATCTTGGTCTCCCATCATCTCCCAGACCCATAGAACCATCCAGCCCATGTCTCTTCCCTAGGCTCCATCCTCCTTCACAGCTGACCACTGGACATTCCCCCTGATGTCAGACCTCTTGAATTTCTCTCTGGGCTTCACCCCCACCTCAGTTGGGTTGGGTGTCCAGCCATGAGTCCCTGGATTTTCCCCAAGCCTTGTTCCCTGGCCTTGCTGCCCGCCTTCCAGGCTCCTCCTTGTCCCCTTCTTGGCTCTCCTGCCCTTCCTGGCCTTGGCTTCTTCTTCCCTGGGGCTCCTCATAAGTTCCTCTGCCTCAAATGCCCCCTGGCTGCCCATTCTAGAGTCTGGCTCTGACCGAGTCAGCCCTGGCTCCACAAGCACCCTGCGTCTGGTCACCTCCTGTACCTGCAGTCGACTCCTGCCTCTTCACAGGCCTCTCCTCCCTCTGGTCATCTCTGTCCCACCCTTGGGAAAGGCCTTTAGAGTTACCTGCATAGACTGGGATCAGAAACTGCTGCTGGTATAGTGGAGAGCCCCAGGCCTGGACTCAGGAAGACCCGAGTTCAAATCCATCCTGGGATGCTAGCTGTGTGACCCTCAGCAAGTTACCCCCTGTCTCCCTCAGTTTCCTGAATTGTAGAAGGGAGATCACAATAACCCCTGCCTTCCAGGGTTGTGTGGATGCAATGAGGCTGCATGTGAGCACTTGGTGTAATGCTGGTGCACAGTAGGTGCATAATAAATGCTTGTTTCCTTCTTCTCTTCTTTCCTTCCACCTTCTGAGAGGCAGGGATGGTGCAGAGAGCCCAGTGTTGTTAGTCAGGCTCTGAGGGGCTTTTGGAGGCATGCTTAGATGCCTCAGTGGCCCCCCTTTGTTCTTGGCCTTCTGCTGTCTCAGCTCCTTTTGCAGGGTCTTTGCTCTAGTCTTTACCCCCTCCTGTCCAGCTCCCCAAGCCTGCCTTAGGCACCTGTCCCTCCCTCTCTCTTTACCCTCCTCCCCTCTCTCTCACCTTCTTTTCTCCCTGTTTCCCTCCCTCTCTCCCCTTCTCTTTTTCTTCTTCCCTCCCTCTCTCCCCCTCCTTCTCTCTCTCCCTCTTTCCCTCCTCCCCTCTCTCCCCCTCTCCTTTTCTTCTTCCCTCCCCCTTCCCTCTCTCTCCCCTCCTCTCCTTC